>WNNJ02003450.1:0-18663 GCA_012934845.2 Pomphorhynchus laevis | reverse complement strand
AGCAAATTAAACAGAGCAAATAAAAACAGAGCAAATAACAGAGCAAAACAGTAAACAGAGCAAATTAAACAGCAAATTAAACAGAGCAAATTAAACAGAGCAAATTAACAGAGCAAATTAAACAGAGCAAATTAAACAGAGCAAATTAATCAGAGCAAATTAAACAGAGCAAATTATTTAAAGCAAATAAAACAGAGCAAATTAAACAGAGCAAATAAAACGGAGCAAATAAAACAGGGCAAATAATACAGACTAAATTAAAAAGAGCAAATTGAACAGAGCAAATTAAACAGAGCAAATAAAACAGAGCAAATAATACAGATCAAATTAAACAGAGCAAATTAAAAAGAGCAAATAAAACAGAGCTAATAAAACAGAACAAATTAAACAGAGCAAATTACACAGAGCAAATTAAAAAAGCATATAAAAAACTGAGAAAATTAAACAGAGCAAATTAAGCAGAGCAAATTAAAAAAGCAAATTAAATAGTGCAAATTAAACCAGCAAATTAAATAGAGCAAAAAAAGAGCAAATTATTTAGAGCAAATTCAACAGAGCAAATAAAACAGAGCAAAAACACAGAGCAAATAAAACAGAGCAAAAACACAGAGCAAATTACATAGAGCAAATAGAACGGAGCAACATATTCAGAGCAAATTGAACAGAGCAAATTAACAGAGCAAATTGAACAGAGCAAATTGAACAGAGCAAATTAAGCAAATTAAACAGAGCAAATTAAACAGAGCAAATTAAACAGAGCAAATTAAACAGAGCAAATTAAACAGAGCAAATTAAACAGAGCAAATTAAACAGAGCAAATTAAACAGAGCAAATAAAACAGAGCAAATTAAACAGAGCAAATTAAACAGAGCAAATTAAACAGAGCAAATTAAACAGAGCAAATTAAACAGAGCAAATTAAACAGAGCAAATTAAACAGATCAAATTATACAGAGCAAATTAAACAGAGCAAAACACACAGAGCAATTTAAACAGAGCAAATTAAACAGTGCAAATTAAACTTAGAAGAGAAAACAGAGCAAATTTAACAAATCGAATTAAACAGAGCAAATTAAACAGAGCAAATTAAACAAAGCAAACTAAAGAGAGCAAAGAATACAGAGCAAATTAAATTGAGAAAATACAGCAGAGCAAATTAAACAGAGCAAATTAAACAGAGCAAATTTAATAGAGCAAATTAAACAGAGCAAATTAAACATATCAAATTAAACAGAGCATATCAAACAGAGCAAATTAAAGAGCAAATTAAACAGAGCAAATTAAACAGAGCAGATAAAACAGAGCAAATTATACAGAGCAAATAAAACAGAGCAAATAATACAGAGAAATTTAAACAAATCAAATCAAACAGAACAAATTAAACAGAGCAAATTAAACAGAGCAAATTAAACAGAGCAAATTTAACAAAGCAAATTAAACAGAGCAAATTAACAGAGCAAATTAAACAGAGCAAATTAAACAGAGCAAATTAAACAGAGCAAATTAAACAGAGCAAATTAGACAGAGCAAATTAAACAGAGCAAATCAAACAGAGCAAATCAAACAGAGCAAAAAAACAGAGAAAATTAAATAGAGCAAATTAAACAGAGCAAATTAAACAGAGCAAATTAAACAGAGCAAATAAAACAGAGCAAATAAAACAGAGCAAATAATACAGACTAAATTAAATAGAGCAAATTGAACAGAGCAAATAAAACGGAGCAAATAAAACAGGGCAAATAATACAGACTTAATTAAATAGAGCAAACTGAACAGAGCAAATTAAACAGAGCAAATTAAACAGAGCAAATAAAACAGAGCAAATAATACAGATCAAATTAAACAGAGCAAATTAAACAGAGCAAATTAAAAAGGCATATAAAAAACTGAGAAAATTAAACAGAGCAAATAAAGCAGAGCAAATTAAAAAAGCAAATTAAATAGAGCAAATTAAATCAGCAAATTAAAAAGAGCAAAAAAAGAGCAAATTATTTAGAGCAAATTCAACAGAGCAAATAAAACAGAGCAAAAACACAGAGCAAATAAAACAGAGCAAAAACACAGAGCAAATTACATAGAGCAAATAGAACGGAGCAACATATTCAGAGCAAATTGAACAGAGCAAATCAACAGAGCAAATTAACAAAGCAAACTAAAGAGAGCAAAGAATACAGAGCAAATTAAATTGAGAAAATTAAGCAGAGCAAATTAAACAGAGCAAATTAAACAGAGCAAATTTAATAGAGCAAATTAAACAGAGCAAATTAAACATATCAAATTAAACAGAGCATATCAAACAGAGCAAATTAAAGAGCAAATTAAACAGAGCAAATTAAACAGAGCAGATAAAACAGAGCAAATTATACAGAGCAAATAAAACAGAGCAAATAATACAGAGAAATTTAAACAAATCAAATAAACAGAGCAAATTAAACAGAGCAAATTAAACAGAGCAAATTAAACAGAGCAAATTAAACAGAGCAAATTTAACAAAGCAAATTAAACGGAGCAAATTAACCAGAGCAATTTAATTAGAGCAAATTAAACAGAGCAAATAAAACAGAGCAAATTAGACAGAGCAAATTAAACAAAGCAATTTAAACAGAGCAAATCAAACAGAGCAAAAAAACAGAGAAAATTAAATAGAGCTTATTAAACAAGCAAATTAAACAGAGCAAATTAAACAGAGCAAATTAATCAGAGCGAATTAAAGAGAGCAAATTTTTAAAAGCAAATAAAACAGAGCAAATTAAACAGAGCAAATAAAACGGAGCAAATAAAACAGGGCAAATAATACAGACTAAATTAAATAGAGCAAATTGAACGGAGCAAATTAAACAGAGCAAATTAAACAGAGCAAATAAAACAGAGCAAATGATACAGATCAAATAAAACAGAGCAAATTAAAAAGAGCAAATAAAACAGAGCTAATAAAACAGAACAAATTAAACAGAGCAAATTACACAGAGCAAATTGACAAAGCAAATAAAAAACTGAGAAAATTAAACAGAGCAAATTAAGCAGAGCAAATTAAAAAAGCAAATTAAATAGTGCAAATTAAACCAGCAAATTAAATAGAGCAAAAAAAGAGCAAATTATTTAGAGCAAATTCAACAGAGCAAATAAAACAGAGCAAAAACACAGAGCAAATAAAACAGAGCAAAAACACAGAGCAAATTACATAGAGCAAATAGAACGGAGCAACATATTCAGAGCAAATTGAACAGAGCAAATAAACAGAGCAAATTGAACAGAGCAAATTAACAAAGCAAATTGAACAGAGCAAATTAAACAGAGCAAATTAAACAGAGCAAATTAAACAGAGCAAATTAAACAGAGCAAATTAAACAGAGCAAATTAAACAGAGCAAATTAAACAGAGCAAATTAACAGAGCAAATTAAACAGAGCAAATTAAACAGAGCAAATTAAACAGTGCAAATTTAACTTAGCAGATTAAACAGAGCAAATTTAACAAATCGAATTAAATAGAGAAAATTATACAGAGCAAACTTAAGAGAGCAAATTAAACAGAGCAAATCTAACAGTGCAAATTAAACTTAACAGATTTACCACAGCAAATTAAACAAATCGAATTAAACAGAGCAAATAAAACAGAGCAAATTAAACAGAGCAAACTAAAGAGAGCAAAGAATACAGAGCAAATAACACTTAGCACAATTATACAGAGCATTAAAACAGAGCAAATTAAACAGAGCAAATTAAACAGAGCAAATAAAAAAGAGCAAATTAAACAGAGCAAATTAAACATATCAAATTCAACAGGGCAAATAAAACTGAGCAAATTTAACAGAGCAAATTAAAACGAGCAACTTATACTTAGCAAAATAATCAGAGCAAATTAAACAGAGCAAATAAAACAGAGCAAATTAAACAGAGCAAAGAAAACAAATCGAATTTAACCGATCTAATAATACAGATCAGAATAAAACAGGGCGAATTATTCAGAGCAAATTAAACAGAGCAAATTAAACATAGCAAATAAAACAGATCAAATAATACAGATCAAATTAAACAAAGCAAATAAAACAGAGCAAATTAAACAGATCAAATTGAACAGAGCAAATTAAACAAAGCAAATAAAAAAACTGATCAAATTAAACAGAGCAAATTAAGCAGAGCAAATTAAATAAAGCAAATTAAATAGTGCAAATTAAACGAGCAAATTAAAAAAAAAATTAAACAGAGCAAATTATTCAGAGCAAATTAAACAGAGCAAATAAAACAGGGCAAATAACCAGAGCAAATTTAAACGAGCAAATTGAACAGAGCAACATATGTAGAGCAAATATAACAGTGCAAATTAACAGAGCAATTTGAACAGAGCAAATTAAACAAAGCAAAAAAACAAAGCAAATTAAACAATGCAAATAATACAGAGCAAATTCAAAAGAGCAAATAATACAGAGCAAATTAAACAGAGCGAATTAAACAGAGCAATTTTAACAAAGCAAATTTAACAGAGCAAATTAAACAGAGCAAATAACACAGAGCAAATTAAACAGAGCAAATTAAACAGAGCAAATTAAACAGTGCAAATTAAACTTAGCAGATTAAACAGAGCAAATATAACAAATCTAATTTAACAGAGCAAATAAAACAGAGCAAATTTAACAGAGACAACTAAACAGAGCAAATTAAACATATTAAATTAAACAGAGAAAATCAAACAGAGCAAATTAAAAAGAGCAAATTAAACAGAGCAAATTAAACGGAGCAAATTAAACAGAGCAAATTAAACAGAGCAGATAAAACAGAGCAAATTATAAAGAGCAAATAAAACAGTGCAAATCATACAGAGAAATTAAACAAATCAAATCAAACAGAGCAAAAAAAACAGAGCAAATTAAACAGAGACAATTATTTAGATCAAATTAAACAAAGCAAATAAAACAGAGCAAATAAACAGAGCAAATTAAATAGAGCAAATTGAACAGAGCAACATATTCTGAGCAAATTAAACAAAGCAAATTAAACAGAGCAAATTAAACAGAGCAAATCAAACGAAGCAAATTAAACAGAGCAAATTAAACAGAGCAAATAATACAGATCAAAAAAAAACAGAGCAAATTGAACAGAACAAATCAAACAGAGCAAATAAAACAGAGCAAATTTAACAGAGCAAATTAAACAGAGCAATTAAACAAAGCAAATTGAACAGAGCAATTAAGCAGAGCAAATTAAACAGAGCAAATGAAAAAACTGAGCAAATTAAACAGAGCAAATTAAGCAAAGTAAATTTACTAAAGCAAATTAAAAAGTGCAAATTAAACGAGCAAATTAAATAGAGCAAAAATACAGAGAAAATTATTTGGAGGAAATTAAACAGAGCAAATAAAACAAAGCAAAAACACGGAGCAAATAAAACAGAGCAAAAACACAGAGCAAATAACATAGAGCAAATTGAACAAAGCAACATATTCAGAGTAAATTGAACAGAGCAAATTAACAGATAAAAAAAGAGCAAATTAAACAAAGCAAATTAAACAGAGCAAATAAACACGGCAAATTAAACAGAGCAAATAATACAGAGCAAATTAAACAGAGCAAATTAAACAGAGCAAATTAAACAGAGCAAATTTATTAAAGGAAAAAAACAGAGCAAATTAAAAAGAGCAAATTAAACAAAGCATATAAATCAGAGCAAATTGAACAGAGCAAATTAAACAGAGCAAATTAAACAGAGGAAATAAAACAGAGCAAATTAATCAGAGCAAATTAAACAGAGCAAATAAAACAAAGGAAATTAAACAGAGCAAATTAAACAAAGCAAATTAAACAGAGCAAATTAAACAGAGCAAATTAAACAGAGCAAATTAAACAGAGCAAATTCAGAGCAAATTAAACAGAGCAAATTTAAACAGAGCAAATTAAACAGAGCAAATTAAACAGAGCAAATTAAACAGAGCAAATTAAACAGAGCAAATTAAACAGAGCAAATTAAACAGAGCAAATTAAACAGTGCAAATTAAACTAAGCAGATTAAAGAGAGCAAATATAACAAATCGAATTAAACAGAGCAAATAAATCAGAGCAAATTAAACGGAGACAACTAAACAGAGCAAATTAAACATATCAAATTGAACAGAGAAAATCAAACAGAGCAAATTAAACAGAGCAAATTAAACAGAGCAAATTTAACAGAGCAAATTAAACAGAGCAAATTAAACAGAGCAAAGTAAACAGAGCAGATAAAACAAAGCAAATTATACAGATCTAATAAAACAGATCAAATTATACAGAGAAATTAAACAAATCAAATCAAACCGAGCAAATTAAACTGAGCGAATTTAACAGAGCAAATTAAACAGAGCAAATTAGACAGAGCAAACTAAAGAGAGCGAATTATACAGAGCAAATTATACAGAGCAAATTAAACAGAGCAATTTGAACAGAGCAACTTTAACAGAGCAAATCAAACAGAGCAAATCAAACAAAGCAAAAAAAAACAGAGCAAATTAAAAAGAGCAAATTAAACGAGCAAATTCAACAGAGCAAATTATACAGAGCAAATTACTTAGAGCAAATTAAACAAAGCAACATATTCAGAGCAAATTGAACAGAGCAAATTAACAGAGCAAATAAACAGAGCAAATTAAACAGAGCAGATAAAACAGAGCAAATTATACAGAGCAAATAAAACAGAGCAAATAATACAGAGAAATTTAACAAATCAAACAGAGCAAATTAAACAGAGCAAATTGATCAGAGCAAATTACACAGAGCAAGTAAAACAGAGCAAAAAAAAACAGAGCAAATAATACAGATCTAATTTAACAGAGCAAATTGAACAGAGCAAATTAAACAGAGCAAATTAAACAGAGGAAATAAAACAGAGCAAATTAATTAAAGCAAATTAAACAGAAAGAATAAAACAGAGCTAACTAAACAGAGCAAATTAAAACAAGCAAATTAAATATAGTAAATTAAGCAGAGCAAATTTTTAAAATAAAACAGAGAAAATAAAAGAGCAAATTGAACAGAGCAAATTAAACGGAGCAAATTAAACAGAGCAAATAAGAAAGAGCAAATTAAACAGAGCAAATCAAACAGAGCTAAAAAAACAGAGCAAATTAAATAGAGCAAATTTAACGAGCAAATAAATCAGAGCAAATTAAACCGAGCAAATTAATCAGAGCAAATATAACAGGGCAAATTATTCAGAGCAAATTAAACAAAGCAAATTAAACAGAGCAAATAATACAAAGCCAATAATACAGAGTAAATAAATACAGAGCAAATAATACAGATTAAATAATACAGAACAAATTAAACAGAGCAAAGTAAACAGATCAAATCAAACTTAGCAAATTTAACAGAGCAAATAAAAAAAACTGATCAAACTATACTGAGCAAATTAAATAAAGCAAATTAAATAGTGCAAATAAGACGAGCAAATTAAAAAAAGCAAATGAAACATAGACAATTATTCAGAGCAAATTAAACAAAGCAAATAAAACAGAGCAAATAAACAAAGCAAATTAAATAGAGCAAATTGAACAGAGCAACAAATTCAGAGCAAATTGAACAAAGCAAATTAACAGAGCAAATTAAACAGAGCAAATTAAACAGAGCAAATTAAACAGAGCAAATTAAACAGAGCAAATTAAACAGAGCGAATTAACACAGCAAATTAAACAGAGCAAATAATACAGAGCAAATTAAACAGAGCCAATTAAACAGACCAATTTTTACAGAGCAAATTTAACAGAGCAAATTTAACAGAGCGAATTAAACAGAGATATTTTAACAAAGCAAATAAAACAGAGTTAATTTAACAGAGCAAATTAAACAGAGCAAATAAACAGAGCAAATTAAACAGAGCAAATAATATAGAGGAAATTAAACAGAGCAAAGTGAACAGTGCAAATTAAACTTAGCAGATTAAACAGAGCAAATATAACAAATCGATTTAAACAGAGCAAATAAAACAGAGCAAATAACAGAGCAAACTAAACAGAGCAAATTAAACATATTAAATTAAACAGCGCAAATCAAACAGAAAAATTAAACAGAGCAAATCAAACAGAGCCAATTAAACAGAGCAAATTAAACATAGCAAATTAGACAGAGCAAATTAAACAGAAAATTAAACAGAGCAAACTAAAGAGAGCAAATTATACAGAGCAAATTATACAGAGCAAATTAAACAGAGCAAATTGAACAGAGCAAATATTACAGAGCAGCTTTAACAGAGCAAATTAAACAAAGCAAATTAAACAAAGTAAAATAAAACAGAGCTTTATAAATAGAGCTAATTAAACAGAGCAAATAAAAAGGAGAAAAGTAAACAGCCTTAATTTAATAGAGCAACTTAATTAGAGCAAATAAAACAGAGCAAATAAAACAGATAAAATACAACATCGCAACTATCATTTAGCATATAAAACACATCAAATCAAGGTGCAATCTTAACATACAAAATTAAACTGCAAATTATAGAGTGCACATTACCGAGAGCAAATTATACAAAGCAAATATATCAGTTTAAAATTTATCCGAACAAATTTTATAGAGCAGATATTCACGATCAAATAAAACGGTCAAAAATTAGTAGGTAACAAGGCACAGTAAATTTAAAAAATAAAGTTTAACAGAGCACATTATAAAAAGCACAGTAGACAGAAAATGAAAATGAACAAATTAAACAGAGCAAATAAATCGGAGCTTTATTAAAAAGAGCATATAAAAATTATTACGAAACACAACAAAATGAAACATAGCGAAATAAAGAAAGAAAATAAAAAAGAGCAAATAACAGAGCAAAAAAAAACAGAAAATTTAACAGCAAATTAAACAAAGCAAATTAAACAGATCCAATTAAACAGAGCAAATTTAACAGAGCAAATTAAATAGCGCTAATTAAACAGAGCAAATTAAACAGAGCAAATTAAACAGAGCAAATTAAACAGAGCAAATAAAACAGAGGAAATAAAACAGAGGTAATAAAACAGAGGTAATAAAACAGATCAAATTTACAAGGAAAAAAAATTTACAGATCAAATTTAACAAGGAAAATGATACAAAGCAAATTGATCGAAGCAAATTAAACAGAGCAATCTAAATAGAGAGAATAAAACAGAGCAAGTTAATCAAAGCAAATAAAATAGAAAAATAAAACAGAGCTAACAAAACAGAGCAAATTAAAACGAGCAAATTAAATATAGTAAATTAAACAGAGCAAATTATTAAGAGCACATTAAACAGAACAAATAAAACAGAGCAAATAAACAGAGCAATAAAAAGAGCAATTGAACTGAGCAACATATTCAGAGCAAATTGAACAGAGCAAATTAAACAGAGCAAACAAACAGTGTAAATTAAACAGAGCAAATTAAACAGAGCAAATTAAACAGAGCAAATAAAACAGAGCAAATTTAACAGAACAAATTAAACAGAGCAAATTAGACAGTGCAAATTAAACAAAGCAAATCAAACCGAGCAAAAAAAAACAGAGCAAATTAAATAGAGCAAATAAAACGAGCAAATTAAACAGAGCAAATTAAACCGAGCAAAAAGTATCAGAGCAAATAAAACAGGGCAAATTATTCAGAGCAAATTAAACAGAGCAAATAAAACAGAGCAAATAATACAGAGCAAATAATACAGATCAAATTAAACAGAGCAAATTAAAGAGCAAATTAAACAGAGCAAATTAAACAGTGCAAATTAAACAGAGGAAATAAAACAGAGCAAATTAATCAGAGCAAATAAAATAGAAAGAATAAAACAGAGCTAACTAAACAAAGCAAATTAAAACGAGCAAATTAAATATAGTAAATTAAACAGAGCAAATTTTTTAAATAAAACAGAGCAAATATGCAGAGCAAAAAAAAGAGCAAATTGAACAGAGCAACATATTCAGAGCAAATTGAACAGAGAAAATTAAACAGAGCAAATAAACAGAGCAAATAAAACAAAGCAAATTAAACAGAGCAAATTAAACAGAGCAAATTAAACAGAGCAAATAAAACAGAGGAAATTAAACAGAGCAAATTAAACAGAGCAAATTAAACAGAGCAAATTAGACAGAGCAAATTAAACAGAGCAAATCAAACAGAGCAAAAAAAATCAGAGCAAATTAAATAGTGCAAATTTAACGAGCAAATTAAACAGAGCAAATTTAACCGAGCAAATTAATCAAAGCGAATATAACAGGGCAAATTATTCAGAGCAAATTAAACAGAGCAAATTAAACAGAGCAAATAATACAGAGCAAATAATACAGAGCAAATAATACAGATTAAATTAAACAGAGCAAATTAAACAGAGCAAATTAAACAGAGCAAATTAAACAGAGCAAATTAAACAGAGCAAATAAAAAAACTGAGCAAATTATAACAGAGCAAATTAAGCAGAGCAATATTAAATAAAGCAAATTGAATAGTGCAAATTAAACGAGCAAATTTAAAAAAGCAAATAAAACAGAGACAATTATTTAGATCAAATAAAACAAAGCAAATAAAAGAGAGCAAATAAACAGAGCAAATTAAATAAAGCAAATTGAACAGAGCAACATATTCAGAGCAAATTGAACAAAGCAAATTTACAGAGCAAAGTGAACAGAGCAAATTAAACAGAGCGAATAAACACAGCAAATTAAACAGAGCATATAATACAGAGCAAATTAAACAGAGCAAATTAAACAGAGCAATTTTAACAGAGCAAATTAAACAAAGCAAATTAAACAGAGCAAATTTAACAAAGCGAATTAAAGAAAGCAATTAAAACAAAGCAAATTAAACAGAGCAAATTAAACAGAGCAAATTAAACAGAGCAAATTAAACAGAGCAAATTAAACAGAGCAAATTAAACAGAGCAAATTAAACAGTGCAAATTAAACTTAGCAGATTAAACAGAGCAAATATAACAAATCAAATTAAACAGAGCAAAAAAAACAGAGCAAATTAAACAGAGACAACTTAACAGAGCAAATTAAACATATCAAATTTAACAGAGAAAATCAAACAGAGCAAATTAAACAGAGCAAATTAAACAGAGCAAATTAAACAGAGCAAATTAAACAGAGCAAATTAAACAGAGCAAATTAAACAGAGCAAATTAAACAGAGCAAATTAAACAGAGCAAATTAAACAGAGCAAATAAAACAGAGCAAATAATACAGAGCAAATTAAAAAGAGCAAATTAAACAGAGCAAATTAAACAGAGCAAATTAAACAGAGCAAATAAAACAGAGCAAATTAAACAGAGCAAATAAACAGAGCAAAAAACAGAGCAAATTAAATAGAGCAAATTAAACAGAGCAACATATTCAGAGCAAATTGAACAGAGCAAATTAAACAGAGCAAATAAACAGAGCAAATTAAACAGAGCAGATAAACACAGCAAATTAAACAGAGCAAATAATACAGAGCAAATTAAACAAAGCAAATTAACAGAGCAAACAGAGCAAATTAAACAGAGCAAATTAAACAGAGCAAATTAAACAGAGCAAATTAAACAGAGCAAATTAAACAGAGCAAATTAAACAGAGCAAATTAAACAGAGCAAATTAAAAACAAATAAAATTGAGAAAATTAAACAGAGCAAAAAAACAGAGCAAATTTAACAGAGCAATTTTAATAGAGCAAATAAAACAGAGCAAATTTAACATATCAAATTAAACGGAGCTAATCAACCAGAGAAAATTAAACAAAGCAAATAAAACCAAGCAAATTAATCAGAGCAAATAAAACAGAGCAAATAAAACAGAGCAAATAATACAGACTAAATTAAAGAGAGCAAATTAAACAGAGCAAATTAAACAGAGCAAATTAAACAGAGCAAATTAAAAAGAGCAAATTAAACAGAGCAAATTAAACAGAGCAAATTAAACAGAGCAAATTAAACAGAGCAAATTAAACAGAGCAAATTAAACAGAGCAAATTAAAAAGAGCAAATCAAACAGAGCAAATTAAACAAAGCAGATAAACACAGCAAATTATCAGAGCAAATAAACAGAGCAAATTAAACAGAGCAAATTAAACAGAGCAAATTAAACAGAGCAAATTAAACAGAGCAAATTAAACAGAGCAAATTAAACAGAGCAAATTAAACAGAGCAAATTAAACAGAGCAAAAAACAGAGCAAATTAAACAGAGCAAATTAAATAGAGCAAATTTAACAAAAATTAAACAGAGCAAATTAAACAGCACAAATTCCAGAGAGCAAAGAATAAAGAGCAAATAACACTTAGCACAATTATACATAGCAAATTAAACAGAGCAAATTAAACAGAGCAAATAAAACAGAGCAAATTAAACAGAGCAAATTAAACAGAGCAAATTATAAAGAGCAAAAAATAGAGCAAATTAAACAGAGCAAATTAAACATATCAAATTCAACAGAGCAAATCAAACAGAGCAAATTAAACAGAGCAAATTAAACAGAGCAAATTAAACAGAGCAAATTAAACAGAGCAAATAACACAAAGCAATTTAAACAGAGAAAATTAAACAGTGCAAATTAAACTTAGCAGATAAAACAGAGCAAATTTAACAAATCGAATTAGACAGAGCGAATAGTCAGAGCAAATTAAACAAAGCAAACTAAAGAGAGCAAAGAATACAGAGCAAATATAATTGAGAAAATTGAACAGATCAAATTAAACAGAGCAAATTAAACAGAGCAAATTAAACAGAGCAAATTAAACAGAGCAAATTAAACAGAGCAAATTAAACAGAGCAAATTAAACAGAGCAAATTAAACATATCAAATTAAACAGAGCAAATCAAACAGAGCAAATTAAACAGAGCAAATTAAACAGAGCAAATTAAACAGAGCAAATTAAACAGAGCAGATAAAACATAGCAAATTATACAGAGCAAATAAAACAGAGCAAATAATACAGAGAAATTTAACAAATCAAATCAAACAGAACAAATTAGACAGAGCAAATTAAACAGAGCAAATTAAACAGAGCAAATTAGACCGAGCAAATTAAACAGAGCAAATCAAACAGAGCAAATCAAACAGAGCAAAAAAAAACAGAGAAAATTAAATAGAGCTAATTAAACGAGCAAATTAAACAGAGCAAATCAAACAGAGAAAATCAAACAAAGCAAAAACAAAAAAAAACAAAAAAAATTAAATAGAGCTAATTAAACGAGCAAATAAACAGAGCAAATTAAACAGAGAAAATTAATCAGAGCAAATTAAACAGAGCAAATTATTTAGAGCAAAAAGCAGAGCAAATAAAACGGAGCAAATAAAACAGAGCAAATAATACAGACTAAATTAAAGAGAGCAAATTAAACAGAGCAAATTAAACAGAGCAAATTAAACAGAGCAAACTAAACAGAGCAAATTAAACAGAGCAAATTAAACAGAGCAAATTAAACAGAGCAAATAAAACAAAGCAAATAATACAGAGGAAATTAAACAGAGCAAATAAAAAAGAGCAAATTAAATAGAGCTAATAAAACAGAGCAAACTAAACAGAGCAAATTAAACAGAGCAAATTAAATAAAGCAAATAAAAAAACTGAGAAAATTAAACAGAGCAAATTAAGCAGAGCAAATTAAAAAAGCAAATTTAATAGTGCAAATTAAACAAGCAAATTAAATAGAGCAAAAAAAGAGCAAATAATTTAGAGCAAATAAAACAAGCAAATAAAACAGAGCAAAAACACAGAGCAAATAAAACAGAGCAAAAACACAGAGAAAATATAACAGAGCAAAATCACGGAGCAAATTACATAGAGCAAATAGAACAGAGCAACATATTCAGAGCAAATTAAACAGAGCAAATTAACAGAGCAAATTGAACAGAGCAAATTAGACAAAGCAAATGAAACAAAGCAAATCAAACCGAGCAAAAAAACAGAGCAAATTAAATAGAAGAAATAAAACGAGCAAATTAAACAGAGCAAATTAAACCAAGCAAATTAATCAGAGCAAATATAACAGGGCAAATTATTCAGAGCAAATTAAACAGAGCAAATAATACAGAGCAAATAATACAGATCAAATTAAACGGAGCAAATTAAACAGATAAAATTAAACAGAGCAAATTAAACAGTGCAAATTAAACAAAGGAAATAAAACAGAGCAAAAAATACAGAGAAATTTAACAAATCAAATCAAACGGAAAAATTAGACAGAGCAAATTAAACAGAGCAAATAAAACAGAGCAAATTTAACAGAGCAAATTAAACAGAGCAAATTAAACATATCAAATTAAACAGAGCAAATCAAACAGAGCAAATTAAACAGAGCAAATTAAACAGAGCAAATTAAACAGAGCAAATTAAACAGAGCAGATAAAACATAGCAAATTATACAGAGCAAATAAAACAGAGCAAATTATACAGAGAAATTTAACAAATCAAATCAAACAGAACAAATTAGACAGAGCAAATTAAACAGAGCAAATTAAACAGAGCAAATTTAACAGAGCAAATTAGACCGAGCAAATTAAACAGAGCAAATCAAACAGAGCAAAAAAAAACAGAGAAAATTAAATAGAGCTTATTAAACGAGCAAATGTAACAGAGCAAATTAAACAGAGCAAATTAATCAGATCAAATTAAACAGAGCAAATTATTTAGAGCAAATAAAACAGAGCAAATTGAACAGAGCAAATTAAACCAAGCAAATTAATCAGAGCAAATATAACAGGGCAAATTATTCAGAGCAAATTTAACAGAGCAAATTAAACAGAGCAAATTAAACAGAGCAAATTAAACAGTGCAAATTTAACAGAGGAAATAAAACAGAGCAAATTATACAGAGAAATTTAACAAATCAAATCAAACAGAACAAATTAGACAGAGCAAATTAAACAGAGCAAATTAAACAGAGCAAATTCAACAGAGCAAACTAAACGGAGCAAATTAAAAAGAGCAAATTAAACAGAGCAAATTAAACAGAGCAAATTAAACAGAGCAAATTAGACCGAGCAAATTAAACAGTGCAAATTAAACTTAGCAGATTAAACAAAGGAAATTTAACAAATCGAATTAAACAGAGCAAATTAAACAGAGCAAATAAAACAGAGCAAACTCAAAAGAGCAAAGTATACAGAGCAAATTAAACTGAGCAGAATTCAACAGAGCAAATTAAACAAAGCAAATTAAACTGAGAAAAAACAAAACAAAGCAAATTAAATAGAGCAAATTAAACAGAGCAAATTATACAGAGCAAATTATACAGAGCAAATTAAACAGAGCAAATTGAACAGAGCAAATATTACAGAGCAACTTTTACAGAGCAAAGTAAACAAAGCAATTTAAACAAATAAAATAAAACATAGCTTTATAAAAAGAGCTTATTAAACAGAGCAAATTAAAAAAAAAGCAAACAGCTTTAATTCAATAGCGCAACTTAATTAGAGCAAATTAAACAGAGCAAATTAAACAGATAAAATACAACATCGCAACTTTTAATTTGCTTATTAAACACATCAAATCAAGGTGCAATCTTAACATACAAAATTAAATTGCAAATTATAGAGTGCACATTACCGAGAGCCAATTATACAAAGCAAATATATCAGTTTAAAATTTATCCGAACAAATTTTATAGAGCAGATATTCACGATCAAATAAAACGGTCAAAAATAAGTAGGTAACAAGGCACAGTAAATTTAAAAAATAAAGTTTAACAGAGCACATTATAAAGAGCACAGTAGACAGAAAATGAAAATGAACAAATTTAACAGAGCAAATAAATCAGAGCTTAATTAAAAAGAGCATATAAAAATTATTACGAAACACAACAAAATGAAACATAGCGAAATAAAGAAAGAAAATAATAAAGAGCAAATAACAGAGCAAAAAAAAACAGCAAATTTAACAGCAAATTAAACAAAGAAAATTCAACGGAGCTAATTAAACAGAGCAAATTTAACAGAGCAAATTAAATAGCGCTAATTTAACAGAGCAAATTCAACAGAGCAAATTAAACAAAGCAAATTATACAGAGGAAATAAAACACAGCAAATTAAAAAGAGCAAATTAAACAGAGGAAAAAAAACAGAGCAAATTAGAAAGAGCAAATTAAACAAAGCAAATGAATTAAAGCAAATTAAACAGAGCAAATTTAACAGAACAAATTTATTAAGGAAAATTATACAAAGCAAATTGATCGAAGCAAATTAAACAGAGCAATCTAAATAGAGAGAATAAAAAAGAGCAAATAAATCAGAGCAAATAAAACAGAAAGAATAAAACAGAGCTAACTAAACAGAGCAAATTAAAACGAGCAAATTAAATATAGTAAATAAAACAGAGCAAATTATTTTAAGCACATTAAACAGAGCAAATAAAACAGAGCAAATAAACAGAGCAAAAAAAAGAGCAAATTGAACAGAGCAACATATTCAGAGCAAATTGAACAGAGCAAATTAAACAGAGCAAATAAACAGAGCAAATAAAACAGAGCAAATTTAACAGAGCAAATTAAACAGATCAAATAAAACAGAGCATATTTAACAGAGCAAATTAAACAAAGCGAATTAGACAGAGCAAATGAAACAAAGCAAATAAAACCGAGCAAAAAAAACAGAGCAAATTAAATAGAGCAAATAAAACGAGCAAATTAAACAGAGCAAATTAAACCAAGCAAAAATATCAGAGCAAATATAACAAAGCAAATTATTCAGAGCAAATTAAACAGAGCAAATTAAACAGAGCAAATAATACAGAGCAAATAATACAGATCGAATAAAACGGAGCAAATTAAACAGAGCAAATTAAACAGAGCAAATTGAACAGTGCAAATTAAACAGAGGAAATAAAACAGAGCAAATAATACAGAGAAATTTTACAAATCAAATCAAACAGAACAAATTAGACAGAGCAAATTAAACAGAGCAAATTAAACAGAGCAAATTAAACAGAGCAAATTAAACAAGGAAAATTATACAAAGCAAATTGAACGAAACAAATTAAACAGAGCAATCTAAATAGAGAGAAAAAATAGAGCAAATTAATCAGAGCAAATTAAATAGAAAGAATCAAATAGAGCTAACTAAACAGAGCAAATTAAAACGAGGAAATTAAATATAGTAAAATAAACAGAGCAAATTATTCAGAGCACATTAAACAGGGCAAATAAAACAGAGCAAAAAAACAGAGCAAAATAAATAGAGCAAATTGAACAGAGCTAGATATTCAGAGCAAATTGAACAGAGCAAATTAAACAGAGCAAATAAACAGAGCAAATTAAACAGAGCAAATCAAACAGAGCAAAAAAAACAGTGCAAATTAAATAGAGCAAATAAAACGAGCAAATAAGATAAAGCAAATAAAAAAACTGAGAAAATTAAACAGAGCAAATTAAGCAGAGCAAATTAAAAAAGCAAATTTTGTATTGCAAATTAAACAAGCAAATTAAATAGAGCAAAAAAGAGCAAATTATTTAGAGCAAATAAAACAGAGCAAATAAAACAGAGCAAAAACACAGAGCAAATAAAACAGAGCAAAAACACAGAGCAAATAAAACAGAGCAAAAACACAGAGCAAATTACATAGAGCAAATAGAACAGAGCAACATATTCAGAGCAAATAAAACAGATCAAATTCAACAGAGCAAATTAACAAAGCAAATTAAACAGAGCAAATAAACAGAGCAAATTAAACAGTGCAAATTAAACTTAGCAGATAAAACAGAGCAAATTTAACAAATCGAATTAAACAGAGCAAATTAAACAGCACAAACTAAAGAGAGCAAAGAATACAGAGCAAATAACACTTAGCACAATTAGACATAGCAAATTAAACAGAGCAAATTAAACAGAGCAAATTAAACAGAGCAAATTAAACAGAGCAAATTAAACAGAGCAAATAAAACAGAGCAAATTAAACAGAGCAAATTAAACATATCAATTTCAACAGAGCAAATCAAACAGAGCAAATTAAAGAGAGCAAATTAAGCAGAGCAAATTATACAGAGCAAATTAAACAGAGCAAGTAACACAAAGCAATTTAAACAGAGAAAATTAAACAGTGCAAATTAAACTTAGCAGATAAAACAGAGCAAATTTAACAAATCGAATTAGACAGAGCGAGATAGTCAGAGCAAATTAAACAAAGCAAACTAAAGAGAGCAAAGAATACAGAGCAAATATAATTGAGAAAATTGAACAGATCAAATTAAACAGAGCAAATTAAACAGAGCAAATTGAATAGAGCAAATTAAACAGAGCAAATTAAACATTTCAAATTAAACAGAGCAAATCAAACAGAGCAAATAAAACAGAGCAAATTGAACAGAGCAAATAAAACAGAGCAAATTAAACAGAGCAGATAAAACATAGCAAATTATACAGAGCAAATAAAACAGAGCAAATAATACAGAGAAATTTAACAAATCAAATCAAACAGAACAAATTAGACAGAGCAAATTAAACAGAGCAAATAAAACAGAGCAAATTTAATAGAGCAAATTAAACAGAGCAAATTAAACAGAGCAAATTAAACAGAGCAAATTAAACAGAGCAAATTAAACAGAGCAAATTAAACGGAGCAAATTAGACCGAGCAAATAAATCAGAGCGAATCAAACAGAGCAAATCAAACAGAGCAAAAAAAAACAGAGAAAATTAAATAGAGCTTATTAAACGAGCAAATTAAACAGAGCAAATTTAACAGAGCAAATAAACAGAGCAAATTAAACAGAGCAAATTATTTAGAGAAAAAAAAACA
>WNNJ02003449.1:0-15250 GCA_012934845.2 Pomphorhynchus laevis | reverse complement strand
AATAAAAGTTTAAAAAAGATCAAAAAAGTGTAAAAAATAGTATAAAAAAAGAAAAAAAGTTGTAAAAAAGTAAAATATAAGTTAGAAAAAAGTGTAAATAACATTGTAAAAAATAGGGTAGAAAGGTGTAAAAAAAGTAAAAATATTAGTGTTAACAAATGTTAAAAAAGTGTAAAACTGTAAAAAATGTGTAAAGATTGGTGTAAATAATTGTGTAAAATTTAGCGTAAATAAAAGTGTCTAAATGCGTGTAAATAAAAGTGTTAAAATGTGAAAGAAAATGGGTGAAACAGTGCAAATAATTAAAAAGCGATAGAGTGTAAATAATAGTTTAAATTTGTGTAAAAAATTAAAAAAAGTGTTTATAAGAGTGTAAAAATTAAAGTAAAAATGTAAAAAGAAGCAAAAAAGTGTAAAAAATACTGTAAAAAATTGAGTAAAAAATTGTGTTTAATATTTTGAAAATAAGATGTAAACAAGTTAAGACCAGTGTAAAAAAGTAAAAAAAAAATGTGTTTTTATAAGTGGAAAAAAAGTTTAAATAAATTGAAAATAATGTTGTCTATAATAGTGTAAAAATCAGTGTAAAAAATAGGGTAAAGAAAAGTAGAAATATTAGTGTTAATAACATAGAGTAAATATATGATATTGTGTAAAAAATATTGTATATATATAGTGAAAAACAGTATAAAAGGGTAAAAAAGTGTAAAAATGTTAAAAATATTTGTGTTAATAAAAGTGTTGAAAAATTGTAAATACAGTGTTAATAAAAGTGAAAAAAAAAATTGAAAAATTTCGTGTAAATAATGTTGAAAATAAAAGTGTAACAAGTAGAAGTGTTTAAATGCGTGTAAAAAACAGTGTAAAAAAGAGTGCAAAAATAGTGTAAATAAATGTATAAAAAAGTGCAATTAAAAAGTTAAAGTGTAAAAAACGTGTAAAAAGTAGTGTGAACTATTGTAAATAATAGTGTAAAAAATAGTTTAAAAAAGTGTAATAAAGGCAAAAACAATATTGTTTTTTTTTTCAGAACAAACAATGGTGTAAAATAAGGGTTAAAAAAGAGCAAATTAAAGTGTAAAAAAACGTATGAAAAAAATAAGAAAAATGTATTAAAGACGTGAAAATAATAGTGTGAAAATAGTTTAAGTAACAGTGTAAAAAAGGGTATAAAAAGTGAAAAAAGTGTTTAATGAGTGTTAAAAAAAGTGTAAAAAAGTGTAAAAAAATGTTAAAAATAGTGTAAATAAAAGTTTAAAACATGGTGTAAAAAGTGATGTAAAAAAGTGCAAATAAAAGTGTATAAATGCGTGTAAAAAAAGTGTAAAAGCGAGTGTAAATAAAAGTGGATAAAATAGTGAAAAATATTGGTGATAGTAATAGCAGAAAAAAAGTTAAAAAATAGTAAAAAAAAAAGGGTTTTTAAATGTGTAAAAAAAGTGGAAATAAAAGTGTAAATATAGTGTAAATAACATTGTAAAAATAGGGTAAAAAAATGTGAAAAAGTGAAAATAATAGTGTTTATATAAGTATAAATAAAAGTGTGACAAAAGTGTTAGTAAAAGATTTAATGAAAGTGTAAATAATGTTGTGAAAATGGTGTAAATAATAGTTTAAACAAAAGAGTTTAAATGCGTAAAAAGAAAAGTGTAATTAAGAGTGTAAAAAAGAGTAAAAAATGCGTAAAAAAGAGCAATTAAAAGTGTAAAAAAAGTGTAAAGAATAACGTGAAAAGTAGTGTGAACAAGAGTGTAAACAATAGTGTAAATAATAGTAAGAAAATAGTGTAACAAAACAGAAAATAATATTGATTATTTTAGTGTAAAAAGTAGCGTAAAAAAGTGTTTACAAAGAGCAAATAAAAGTGTAAAAAACAGTATAAACAAAAAGTAGAAAAATGTAAAAGAGAAGTGAAAAGAATAGTGTAAAAAAAGTTTACAAAAGAGTGTAAAAATAGGGTAAAAATAGGATAAAAAAAGTTACAATATTAGTGTTTAGCTGAGTGTTAAATAAAGTGTAAAAAAATGTTTAAAAAGTGTAAATAAAAGTGTAAATAATTGATGTAAAGAATAGTGTAAATAAAAGTTCAAATAAAATTGTAAAAAAGTAAAAAAATAGTGTTTTAATGAGTGTTAAAAGTGGTGTAAAAAAAGTGTAAAACAAATGTTTAAAAAGTTTAAATAAAAGTGTAAATAATGGTGTAAAAATGGTGTAAATAAAAGTGCAAATAAAAGTGTAAAAAAACGTCGTAACAATGGTGTAAAAAAGTGTGTAAATAAAAGTTTGAAAAAGATCTAAATAGTTTAAAAAATAGTACAAAAAAAATTGTTAATAAATAAAATACAGGGTTAGAAAAAAGTGTAAATAACATTGTAAAAAATAGGGTAGAAAGGTGTAAAAAAAGGAAAAATATTAGTGTTAACAAATGTTTAAAAAAAGTGTAAAACTGTAAAAAAATGTGTAAAGATTGGTGTAAATAATTGTGTAAAATTTAGCGTAAATAAAAGTGTCTAAATGCGTGTAAATAAAAGTGTTAAAATGTGAAAGAAAATGGGTGAAAAAGTGCAAATAATTAAAAAGCGATAAAGTGTAAATAATAGTTTAAATTTGTGTAAAAAATTAAAAAAAGTGTTTATAAGAGTGTAAAAATTAAAGTAAAAAAGTAAAAATGAGCAAAAAAGTGTAAAAAATACTGTAAAAAATTGAGTAAAAAATTGTGTTAAATATTTTGTAAATAAGATGTAAACAAGTCAACAAAATTGTAAAAAAGTGAAAAAAAAAATGTGTTTATATAAGTGGAAAAAAAGTTTAAAAAAATTGAAAATAATGTTGTCTATAATAGTGTAAAAATCAGTGTAAAAAATAGGTTAAGGAAAAGTAGAAATATTAGTGTTAATAACATAGAGTAAATATATGATATTGTGTAAAAAATATTGTATAAATATAGTGAAAAACAGTATAAAAGGGTAAAAAAGTGTAAAAATGTTAAAAATATTTGTGTTAATAAAAGTGTTGAAAAATTGTAAATACAGTGTTAATAAAAGTGAAAAAAAAATTGAAAAATTTCGTGTAAATAATGTTGAAAATAAAAGTGTAAAAAGTAGAAGTGTTTCAATGCGCGTAAATCAAAGTGTAAACAAGAGTTTAAAAAAGTGTAAATAAATGTATAAAAAAGTGCAATTAAAAAGTTAAAGTGTAAAAAACGTGTAAAAAGTAGTGTGAACTAGTGTAAAAAGTAGTGTAAAAAATAGTTTAAAAAAAGTGTAAAAAAAGCAAAAACAATATTGTTTTTTTTTTTCAGAATAAACAATAGTGTAAAAAGAAGTGTTAAAAAAGAGCAAATTGAATTGTAAAAAAAAGTATAAAAAAATAGTAGAAAAATGTATTAAAGCAGTAAAAATAATAGTGTGAAAATAGTTTAACTAACAGTGTAAAAAAGGGTAAAAAAAGTAAAAAAAAGTGTTTAGTGAGTGTTAAAAGAAGTGTAAAAAAGTGTAAAAAAATGATAAGAAAAGTGTAAATAAAAGTGTAAAACATGGTGTAAAAAATGATGTAAAAAAGCGCAAATAAAAGTGTATAAATGCGTGTAAAAAAAGTGTAAACGAGAGTGTAAATAAAAGTGAATATAAAAGTGAAAAATATTGGTGTAAATAATAGCAGAAAAAAAGTGTCAAAACAGAGCAAATAAAAGTGCAAAAATAGTTAAAAAAAGGGTTTTTAAATGTGTAAACAAAGTGGAAATAAAAGTGTAAATATAGTGTAAATAACATTGTAAAAATAGGGTAAAAAAATGTGAAAAAGTGAAAATAATAGTGTTTATATAAGTATAAATAAAAGTGTGACAAAAGTGTTAGTAAAAGAGTAAATGAAAGTGTAAATAATGTTTTGAAAAATTGTTAAATAATAGTTTAAACAAAAGAGTTTTAATGCGTAAAAATAGAAGTGTAATAAGGAGTGTAAAAAAGAGTAAAAAATGCGTAAAAAAGAGCAATTTTAAGTGTAAAAAAGTGTAAAGAATAATGTGAAAAGTAGTGTGAACTAAAGTGTAAACAATAGTGTAAATAATAGTTTAAAAAATAGTGTAACAAAACAGATAATAATATTGATTATTTTAGTGTAAAAAGTAGCGTAAAAAAGTGTTTACAAAGAGCAAATAAAAGTGTAAAAAACAGTATAAACAAAATGTAGAAAAATGTAAAAGAGAAGTGAAAATAATAGTGTAAAAAAAGTTTACAAAAGAGTGTAAAAATATGGTAAAAATAGGATAAAAAAAAGTTACAATATTAGTGTTTAGCTTAGTGTTAAATAAAGTGTAAAAAAGTGTAAATAAAATGTTTAAAAAGTGTAAATAAAAGTGTAAATAATTGATGTAAAAAATAGTGTAAATAAAAGTTCAAAAAAAAGTGTAAAAAGGTGAAAATAATAGTGTTTTAATGAGTGTTAAAAGTGGTGTAAAAAAGTGTAAATCAAATGTTTAAAAAGTTAAAATAAAAGTGTAAATAATGGTGTAAAAAATGGTGTAAATAAAAGTGCAAAAAAATGAAAAAAAAACCGTGTAAACAACAGTGTAAAAAAGTGTGTAAATAAAAGTTTAAAAAAGATCAAAAAAGTGTAAAAAATAGTATAAAAAAAGAAAAAAAGTTGTAAAAAAGTAAAATATAAGTTAGAAAAAAGTGTAAATAACATTGTAAAAAATAGGGTAGAAAGGTGTAAAAAAAGGAAAAATATTAGTGTTAACAAATGTTTAAAAAAAGTGTAAAACTGTAAAAAATGTGTAAAGATTGGTGTAAATAATTGTGTAAAATTTAGCGTAAATAAAAGTGTCTAAATGCGTGTAAATAAAAGTGTTAAAATGTGAAAGAAAATGGGTGAAACAAGTGCAAATAATTAAAAAGCGATAAAGTGTAAATAATAGTTTAAATTTGTGTAAAAAATTAAAAAAAGTGTTTATAAGAGTGTAAAAATTAAAGTAAAAAAGTAAAAATGAGCAAAAAAGTGTAAAAAATACTGTAAAAAATTGAGTAAAAAATTGTGTTAAATATTTTGTAAATAAGATGTAAACAAGTCAACAAAATTGTAAAAAAGTGAAAAAAAAATGTGTTTATATAAGTGGAAAAAAAGTTTAAATAAATTGAAAATAATGTTGTCTATAATAGTGTAAAAATCAGTGTAAAAAATAGGGTAAGGAAAAGTAGAAATATTAGTGTTAATAACATAGAGTAAATATATGATATAGTGTAAAAAATATTGTGTAAATATAGTAAACATCAGCATAAAAAGGTAAAAAAGTGTAAAAATGTTAAAAATATATGTGTTAATAAAAGTGTTAAAAATTGTAAATAAAGTGTTAATAAAAGTGAAAAAAAAATTGTAAAATTTCGTGTAAATAATGCTGAAAATAAAAGTGTAAAATGTAGAAATGTTTAAATGCGTGTAAATCAAAGTGTAAACAAGAGTTTAAAAAAGTGTAAATAAATGTATAAAAAAGTGCAATTAAAAAGTTAAAGTGTAAAAAACGTGTAAAAAGTAGTGTGAACTAGTGTAAAAAGTAGTGTAAAAAATAGTTTAAAAAAAGTGTAAAAAAAGCAAAAACAATATTGTTTTTTTTTTCAGAATAAACAATAGTGTAAAAAGAAGTGTTAAAAAAGAGCAAATTGAATTGTAAAAAAAAGTATAAAAAAATAGTAGAAAAATGTATTAAAGCAGTAAAAATAATAGTGTGAAAATAGTTTAACTAACAGTGTAAAAAAGGGTAAAAAAAGTAAAAAAAAGTGTTTAGTGAGTGTTAAAAGAAGTGTAAAAAAGTGTAAAAAAATGATAAGAAAAGTGTAAATAAAAGTGTAAAACATGGTGTAAAAAATGATGCAAAAAAGCGCAAATAAAAGTGTATAAATGCGTGTAAAAAAAGTGTAAACGAGAGTGTAAATAAAAGTGAATATAAAAGTGAAAAATATTGGTGTAAATAATAGCAGAAAAAAAGTGTCAAAACAGAGCAAATAAAAGTGCAAAAATAGTTAAAAAAAGGGTTTTTAAATGTGTAAACAAAGTGGAAATAAAAGTGTAAATATAGTGTAAATAACATTGTAAAAATAGGGTAAAAAAATGTGAAAAAGTGAAAATAATAGTGTTTATATAAGTATAAATAAAAGTGTGACAAAAGTGTTAGTAAAAGAGTAAATGAAAGTGTAAATAATGTTTTGAAAAATTGTTAAATAATAGTTTAAACAAAAGAGTTTTAATGCGTAAAAATAGAAGTGTAATAAGGAGTGTAAAAAAGAGTAAAAAATGCGTAAAAAAGAGCAATTTTAAGTGTAAAAAAGTGTAAAGAATAATGTGAAAAGTAGTGTGAACTAAAGTGTAAACAATAGTGTAAATAATAGTTTAAAAAATAGTGTAACAAAACAGATAATAATATTGATTATTTTAGTGTAAAAAGGTAGCGTAAAAAAGTGTTTACAAAGAGCAAATAAAAGTGTAAAAAACAGTATAAACAAAATGTAGAAAAATGTAAAAGAGAAGTGAAAATAATAGTGTAAAAAAAGTTTACAAAAGAGTGTAAAAATATGGTAAAAATAGGATAAAAAAAGTTACAATATTAGTGTTTAGCTTAGTGTTAAAAAAAAGTGTAAAAAAGTGTAAATAAAATGTTTAAAGAGTGTAAATAAAAGTGTAAATAACTTCTTAAAAGGTGATCCACGTTGAATGACACCTTTTGTAAATTAACATCAATTAAAACTATAGTCAATCAATCAAAATCTTCATTACGTTCCACAGCCATTTTTGCGTCCCCCATAGATGCAGCAAGCTCTTCCAGATTAGTATCACGGCTATGGAATCCCAATGTCTGCATTTGTACAAGTTCGGATGCATAAAGATGTTCTTGAGTTTGGTTTGGTTGTTGATTTGTCGGCTGATGTTGCTGGAGATGAAGACGATCTAATGGTTGAAACAACGAAGCAGTATAATCTTGATTTGAGTATTGTAAATTTTGAAATACTGTTGTTGCATAAGCTGTTTGTCTATTGCTTGGTGATCGAAAAGAATCCACATCAGATGAAGTAGGTTGACTATTCATTTGATTATCGACTAGACCGCTTATATTTGAAGATATCAACTGTGAATATACTTGTGGGGATGTGTCCCTAAGACGAATTAGATTCTTTAGAATTTGTACAATCGTCCTCAATGCTCGAGTATTTGTGCATAGAGCACAAATTTCAGGTATTGGCCACTGACTCATAAACTCATGAATTACACGATGTACTTGTTCTCTTTGTCCTTCGTCCTGTATAAATTCATATGTACGCAGCAGATTAAGAAGAATCTTATCAGATTAAGTAGAGTACCAGGATCGCAAAGAGAATTATTCATATTTGGGTTAAAACTGGATGCCCGCAACATGTCGAATAACATGAGAGGATTTTCAGCATCGACTACTAATAATTGTTGAGGGTTCATCGTAGAATACCGATTAGTGTTTTCGCTTGACGTAGATTGCAAAGGCGACTCTAAACGGTTTGAATTAGATACATATGAACTAGACGAATCGATTTGAAATGTAGTATTCTGAGATGCCACCGGGTTTGGCAGGAGGTTTGTATTTTCAGTTCCTACTTGACTAGTGTTAGCTGTACCAGATGAACTAGAATAAGTATTCAGAGGGTTATCGCCAAACTGCTCATGTGCCACATTAAGCATTGGTTCTTGAAAATCGCGATAAATTCTCTGTCGAACTTTATATCCGCTCGGTAATCTCTCAAGGTTAATCAGGGCTCTGTCATGGTTTCTCGTAATTTCCTGTATAGTTGTAGGAATACGAATCATTTCCATTGTTTGACACATTAAATCCGGATTGTTAACGAATTGTGAAACCTCGTGGTTCTGCTCCCTCACTCTTTGCATTTGTGGATTGTTAAGCTTAATTGAACTAAGCAATGCAGGATTACTCATAAGTCTTTGAGCCAAATTATTACTTAGAAGGTTTTGAACTGCATGTGGATTTGTCTGAATAGTGCCAAAAATATTTTGTTGTATTTCAGTACAATTTGAATTTCCAAATGGAAGGTTCAAAAATGATGCAAGTGTTAATCTGGATAATGTTGCAGTTCCATAGGTATGTTGATCAATATTCGGTTAAAGCGATATCAACACCTCCTTAATTGTTGGTGATTGCTGAAGTGACAAAGAAGCATTATTTGATTGTTTAGATGTTGAGTGATATGCCGAAGGTCGTCGTGGAGACATGAGTTGCAGGACAGGCATGTCAACCTCAGAATGGTCGCCTTTGACGACGGAAGCTGACCGAATATTGGAGTCATGAACTATCTCAACTGACTGGGCCTCGGGCTGTGCAAGGTTGCTCAAAGAAAAGAGTCGCGGAGATGGGTCGTCACAAAATCCAAGACTTTTCTCTAGTAAGGGTTGGCCCATCTCGTCAAGACTTTTGAGGATCGCTTTAGCATTTCCTCTCATCAGTGCGACGGACAAGCGCTGAAATAACTGACCCGCTGTGCTACAATACGGGGTACCGTTTCTACATGACATAGAACGAGCAATGAAACGAATTAGCTTTTCCCCTTGGGGGTTCCATCCTCCGTAAGTTTCAACAACTGCTGCCGAAAAACTGTATCCATTCTCCTCTAATTTGCGTTTATATTTCCTTTCCTTGACACAGGTGGCATACTTGCTTGCGGCATAGCCAGGGATCTCAGAAGCCATGGAAATATAAGCATTTTGTTGAGGGTTAGTTACGGCAAAATCAACTGCTAAAGGAGGGTCCTTATAAAATAGAATGTCCGCCGGTCTCTCTCGCAAACCACGAATAAGGTTGGGTACCTCCTTTGCCATCCTCAATCCAGCAGAAACCGCTGCTTGAAAGACTGTATCCCTCAAGCTATCATGTCGAATTCCAGGGTGGCCTCCAAACTGACATGTTAAGGCGTGGAAGCCGAATTTGTCTGCCATCCTAAGGCAGCGTCTGCATCGATAATCACTGTTCCAGAGAGACAACCCTAACCAAAGACGTAGTAGCACAACGAATTCATTTGGTGCCAAGTTCATATGTGTGGCTTTGCTAGGGACGGCCTGTAACCAAGCACACGCGTGTGGGCATGAAACTGCCAATAATCGGGCAGCATTGAAGCGATCGGCATTCTCCAATAGCCTGCTGCGCGACACTTCGTCAATGTGACAAGATAATCCTCGTTGATTTGTTTGCGGAATGCCTACATGTTGCGGAATAATAGATTTAACGAATTCGTACCCAGGGAAAGTTAAAGGGTCAAGATTTAATTGGCTAGCGACAGTGTCTACACTAGACAGGAAGGCTGCCTGAGAGTGTTGGAAGCAGCTTCGAAGGCCCAGTCCTCCCATCTTCAGCGGTAAGCAAGCTTGCATCCACGCCCACTTATCGGGTTGAATAGAAGTGATATTGCTAAAACACTTCAATATCAAGCGGTCGAACAAACGGAAAAACTCTTCGGCGAAGGCGGGGTTAATAGTGCGCATTAAATGGTTTACCCGTGGAGCGGATGCGCAGCTACGAAGCAGGATGAAAGCAACTTGTGGGTCAGGGAGATTTTCGAGCGAGTCCAGAGTTTGACGCAGGGATGGTAGAACAACATCGACAAGGTATCCCGAACAATGTTCGGGATACCTTGTCGATCTATTTATTAACATTTTTATTAATCTTATTGCATCTTATTTATTAACTTTTTAAGCATATTATTTACTTACATTTATGGGTATTTTTTTATTACGATTTTTGGCGTATGTTTATAATAATATTTTAAAGTATAGAATTTTGTAATTTTAAAACTTTGATTTTTAGTAATATGTTGCAAAATTTTGTTAAATATTTTAGCGAATTATTATTTTATATTTTGACATATTATTTAGTAATTTTTTTGTATAATGTTTGATAAAAGTTTGGCTCTTTTTATAAATATTTTTGTGTATTTTTTTACTTTTTCTGCATTTCATTAATTAATATTTTTGCATATAACTTGTTTATTTTTTAACATTTTTTTATTATTTTTTTTGCATATTATTTATTAATGTATTGGCATTGTATTAGTTAACATGTTTGCTCATTTTTTATTGGTATTTTAGTGCTTTTTTTATTAATATTTTGGCAAATTAATATTTAATATTTGGACTTGTTATTTAGTAATATGTTTGCATAATTTTGTTATATATTTTAGCTTCTTATTTATCAATATTTTTGCGTATTTCTTATTAGTTTATTTTTTGCATTTTTTTATATTAACTTGTCTATTTATTAACATTTTTATTAATCTTATTGCATCTTATTTATGAACTTTTTAAGCATATTATTTACTTACATTTATGGGTATTTTTTTATTACGATTTTTGGCGTATGTTTATAATAATATTTTAAAGTATAGAATTTTGTAATTTTAAAACTTTGTTTTTTAATATTAATGCGTATTATTTACAAATTTTTAGTAATTTTATAACTAATATTTTGGCGTTTTTTATATATTTAATTTTAAGGTGTTATTGAAATTTTTTTGCCGATTTTTAAAAACTATTTTTGCATACATTTTATAATATTTTGGCTTTTTGTTTATTTATAGTTTTGCGTATTTTTAATTACTATTTTTGCTTAATATTTTATTATATCTTGGTAAATTATTATTTAATATTTTGATATTAAAAAATCAATATTTTTTATATTTTGTTATTTAGTAATATTTTGATATAATATATTTTAAGGAATATGTAACGTAATTTTGCTTTATATTTTGGCGAATTATTAATTGATATTTTGACAAATTATTTAGCTTTTTTTTTGCAAATTATTGTAGAATATGTTTGCTTTTTTATTATACTTTTTGCGTGTTTTTTTTAACTAATTCTTGGTTTTATGAATTAATATTGTTGCATATATCTTGTTTTTTTTAACATTAATATTATTAATTTTTGCATATTATTTAAAAATGTATTGGCATTGTATTAGTTAACATGCTTGCTTATTTGTTATTAATATTTTGGCGCTTTTATATTAATATTTAAGCAAATTTTTATTCATTATTTGGACTTGTTATTTAGTAGTATGTTTGCATAATTTTGTTGTATATTTCAGCTCTTTTTTATCAATATTTTTGCGTATTTCTTTTTTTTGCATTTTATTTGTAAAAACTTGTTTTTTTATTATCATTTTTTTATTAATATTATTGCATCTTATTAATTAGTATTAAACCATATTATTTACTTACATTTTTCAGTACTTTTATAACGATTGTTGGCGTATTATTAAAATAATATTAAAAAGAGTGTTTTTTTTTTATTTTTTCACTTTTTATAAATATTAATGCGCATTATTTACAAATTTTTAACGATTTAATCACAAATATTTTGTCGTTTTTTATATTTTTTATTTTGGTGTATTATTAAATAGTTATTTGCCGATTTTGAAAACTATTTTTGCGTATTATTTTATAATATTTTGGCTTTTTGTTTATTTATAGTTTTGCGTATTCTTTGTTACAATTTTTGCGTAATTTTGTTATTTTTTTGGTAAAATTATTATTTAAAATTTTGATATTAAAAAATCAATGTATTTAGCAATATTTTGATTAAATATATTTTAAGTAATATGTTGCATAATTTTGACTAATATTTGGCGTATTATTAATTGATATTTTGACATATTATTTAGCTATTTTTTTTGCAAATTATTGTAGAATATGTTTGCTTTTTTATTATAATTTTTGCGTATTTTTTATTACTTCTGCATTTAATGAATAAATATTGTTGCATATAACATGTTTATTTTTTAACATTATTTAATTTGTTTTTGCATTATATTTATAAATGTATTGGCATTGTACTAATTAACATGCTTGCTTATTTTTTATTAATATGCTGGCGCTTTTTTATTAATATTTTGACCAATTTTTTTCATTATTTGGACTTGTTATTTAGTAATATGTTTGCATAATTTTGTTGTATATTTCAGCTCTTTTTTATCAATATTTTTGCGTATTTCTTATTAGTTTATTTTTTGCATTTTATTTATAAAAACTTGTTTATTTTTTAACATTTTTTTATTAATACTATTGCATGTTATAAATTAATATTTAAGCATATAATTTTTACTTACATTTTTTATTATTTATTACGATTTTTGGCTAATTTTTTATTTCAAGGTATTATATTTTGATTTTTTGACATATTATTTTTTAAAATTAATGCGTATTATTTAAAATTTTTTAGTAGTTTTATCACTAATATTTTGGCGATTGTTATATATTTTATTTTGGTGTATTGTTTAAAAATTATTTGCCGATTGTTTAAAACTACTTTTGCGTATTATTTTATATTATTTTGGCTTTTTGTTTATTCATAGTTTTGCGTATTTTTTGTTACTATTTTTGCGTAATTTTTTATTACATTTTGGTGAATTATTATTTAATATTTTGATATTAAAAAATTCAAATATTTAGTAATATTTTGATTTAATATATTTTTAGTAATATGTTGCTTAATTTTGTTTATGTTGGCGAATTATTAATTGATATTTTGAAATATTATTTAGTAATTGTTTTGCATAATTTTGTATAATATGTTTGCTTTTTTTATTATAATTGTTTCGTATTTTTTATTACTTCTGCATTTTATGAATTAATATTTTTGCATATAACTTCATGACTTTGTAAAAACTAAATCTAAACAATATAAATATATGAAATATATGTTTCGATACATTGATGATATATGTGTATTTAATTCTAATAATTTTTATTCAATTTGGCCCCGCCGCTATGTTGGGTAGAGGAGTTAGGGGCCGAAACCTGATAGCATAGCAGTTCATCCTGATGACCTCTAATTCTTATTCTAATACAACGTCTGTTATTTATTAGTCAATTCATAAAAAAAACGTTTATTTTACATTTTATTTTTTATTTTTTACTGTTTTTTTTTAACTTGATTAAAATTATAGAAAATCTAAAAACAATTATTAATTTTATTATTTTATTATTAAATTTTGATTGAGCATTATTATGTTTTGGTTATTTTATAATTATATAGCAATACGTAGACACAGTTAGCTTATTTAATTTGTTTTTTTTAACATCATTTTATTATTTTTTTTGCATATTATTTATTAATGTATTAGCATTGTATTTATTAACATGTTTGCACATTTTTTATACGTATTTTGGCGCTTTTTTATTAATTTTTTGGCAAATACTTATTTAATATTTGGACTTGTTATTTAGTAATATGTTTGCATAATTTTGTTGTATATTTCAGCCCTTTTTTATGAATATTTTTGCGTATTTCTTATTAGTTTATTTTTGCATTTTATTTATAAAAACTTGTTCATTTATAATCCTTTTTTATTAATATTATTGTATGTTATTAATTTATATTTAAGCATATTATTTACTTACACTTTTCAGTTTTTTTATAACGATTTTTGCGTATTATTATAATAATATTTAAAAGTGTTATTTTATGAGTTTTACATAAATTTTTAATATTAATGCGCATTATTCACAAATTTTTAGCAATTTGATCACTAATATTTTGCCTTTTTTTAAATTTTTTGTTGTTGTATTTTTTAAAAGTTATTTGCCGATTTTTGAAAACTATTTTTGCGGATTATTTTATAATATTTTGGCTTTTTGTTTATTTATATTTTTGCGTAATTTTTTTATCATTTTTTGGTGAATTATTATTTAATATTTTGATATTAAAAAATCTTAATATTTAGTAATATTTTGATTTAATATATTTTTAGTAATATGCTGCATAATTTTGTTAAATATTTGGCAAATTATTAATTGATATTTTGACATATTATTAAGTAATTATTTTGCATAATTTTGTATATAATGTTGGCTTTTTTTATTATAATTGTTTTGTATTTTTTATTACATCTTCTGCATTTTATGAATTAATATTGTCGCATATAACTTTTTTTATTTTTTAACATTATTTTATTATTTTTTGCATTTTTTTTACTAATGTATTGCATTGTATTTATTAACGTTTCCTTTTTTTATTTGTATTTTGGCCTTTTTATCAATATTTTGGCAAATTATTATTTAATATTTGGACTTGTTATTTAGTAATATGTTTGCATAATTTTGTTATATATTTCAGCCCTATTTTATCAATATTTTCGCCTTTTTCCTATTAGCATTTTTGCATTTTATTTATAATAACTTGTATTTTTTTAAAAATGTTTTATTAATATTATCGCATATTTTTTATTAATATTTAAGCATATTATTTACTTACATTTTTCGGTATTTTTTATTACGATTTTTTACGTATTTTTATAAAAATATTTCAAAATATTATATTTTGACACTTTGTTATATTATTTATTAATATACTTTGCGTTTTATTTATAAATATTTAGCATTTTTTCACTAATATTTCTGCCATTATTATATTTTTATATTTTGTTGTATTTTTTTAAAATTCTTGCGAATCTTTGCCTATTTATTATCATGTTTAGACTTTTTATTTATCATTTTTTTGCTTATTTTTAATACTATTTTTTGCCTTTTTTTATAAATTTTTTGGTGAATTACTATATAATATTTTGATATTTTAAAAATCGCAATATTTAGTAATAATGGGATTTAATAAATTTTTAGTAATATGTTGCATAATTTTGTTTAATATTTTAGCGAATTTTAATTTTATATTTTGACATATTATTTAGTTATTTTTTTTTGTATAATGTTTTATAAAATTTTGGATCTTTTTATAAATATTTTTGTGTATTTTTTTACTTTTTCTGCATTTCATTAATTAATATTTTTGCATATAACTTGTTTATTTTTTAACATTTTTTATTATTGTTTTGCATATTATTTATTAATGTATTGGCATTGTATTAGTTAACATGTTTGCTCATTTTTTATTGGTATTTTAGTGCTTTTTTTATTAATATTTTGGCAAATTAATATTTAATATTTGGACTTGTTATTTAGTAATATGTTTGCATAATTTTGTTATATATTTTAGCTTCTTATTTATCAATATTTTTGCGTATTTCTTATTAGTTTATTTTTTGCATTTTTTTATATTAACTTGTCTATTTATTAACATTTTTATTAATCTTATTGCATCTTATTTATGAACTTTTTAAGCATATTATTTACTTACATTTATGGGTATTTTTTTATTACGATTTTTGGCGTATGTTTATAATAATATTTTAAAGTATAGTATTTTGTAATTTTAAAACTTTATTTTTATTAAT
>WNNJ02003448.1:0-26956 GCA_012934845.2 Pomphorhynchus laevis | reverse complement strand
AAAAATTATAAAAATTTATAATAATTAATATTTATATAATTATTATATAATAAAAATTTACTATAAAAATTTATTTTACTATAATAATTTACTATAAAAATTTATGAAAATAAATACAAAATTTTCATTTGAAAATGAACATTTTGAAAATGATGCAAGTGGTAATCTGGATAATGTATGTTATTCCGGATTAATTATAAGGTATTCCGGATTATATTCCGGATTAATTACAAGGTTTAAATCACTAGTTTAAACTATCTTGATAACAACTACTTACAACCAACTACTTACAATTAATAAATACAAAACCGAGCTTTGGATAATTGCCTATCCTCTTCGGGGGTTCGATCAACCAGGAAATTCAGAGGAGCTAATGATAAGGAAAATAAATTTATGGAAGTCATCGAATTGGCAAGAAATGGCAATTTCAGAAAGGCGATGCGCCACCTTACGTCGAATAATACATGCGAATATTCAGAATCTTTGCGCGCAAGACTGACAGAGCTACACTTATTACATGATGTTCTCCAAAGTCCAGGTCAACCATCTTTGAGTACCCACTTGTCGGTTGACTCGGACATAGTTGAACATACTCGGACATCTATCATTTATATAATTATTATAAAAATTTATCTTAAAAATTTACTATAAAAATTTATAATAAAAATTTACTACAAAAATTTATTTTACTATAATAATTTACTATAAAAATTTATGAAAATAAATACAAAATTTTCATTCGAAAATGAACATTTTGTAACTGAAAGGCAGCTGAACACCTGAAGTATGAACTAAAAAACCAAACTTTAAAGAACTAATATGTAACTGAAAGACATTATTTGATCGATAATACAAAATATATTTTGTTTTAATTTTTAATGTCGTCAAGCATGCAATGACTACAAAAAAATGTTATGCAATGACTCTATAATATCTTGCAATAATATCTTGACTCTATAATATCTTACACCGACGCGGGCATTAGAATCATTGATTCTAATGCGGGCGTAGCTTGCGCCACGCGTCGCGTCCCCGGGTTGCGGATAGGGGAGTGTCCTGTAGATATACAGGGTAGCTGCGATTTAAGCAAGCTTTGGCTTGACGAATAAGCAGTCGCGGACAGCTAGCAGTAGCGTTATCGCGATGGCGACGTATAGTGTGGCAGCCTTACGTCTATAAAATCCATCCATCCATTGGGGGCTTAACGCTATGATATGGCGAGTCGATCCCGCCATTAAATAAGGATCTGCCACTTGTTACCGGACAAGTTACACTATTGGATTAGTACCGGTTAGGCCCACCGCTTATAACTGTGGTTGACGATAGGCTCTGCGACAAGCCAGTCACTAAAACAAATAAGTCGTTATCAAAGAAAAATGGAACACACCTAAAAAAAATGCAAACACGAAACATAGATAAGGCGTCCACTAAATTCGACGCGGTAAGACGAGGCCCGGTTTTACTGATAAATACGCGAGGGTTCCCGACGCATGGACGACGCCGGGATTTAAGTAATCCAGTCCAGTGTTATAAAAACACAAATAAAGCTCACGAAAAGATGCGCGTAGCATCTCTAAACATCGGCACACTTACTAGTAGGACCGAAGAACTAGCGATGATGCTGCGAAGAAGGAAAATCGACGTATGTACATTACAAGAGACGAAATGGAGTGGTGCAAAAGCCTATGACATGGAGCGCGAACGCGGCAATAACGGTTACAAACTTTTTTACAACGGTAACACTCGAACACGAAATGGGGTTGGTATAGCTATCTCCGAGCAGTTCCGTGATGCTGTAAAGGAGGTGAATCGTTACGACGACCGGCTAATGAAGATAACCATCGTTACCATGGAGCGAACAATTCACATTTTCTCTGCTTATGCACCACAGACAGGACAAAGCGAATCAGCGAAAGATACATTTTGGGAGATGCTGGACAGCAACACACGCAAAATTCCCGCTGAAGATTATCTAATAATCGCAGGAGATCTCAACGGTCATGTTGGCCAACGGGCCGAAGGAAATCAGTGCCATGGTGGAAATGGATACGGTCAGAGAAACAAAGATGGCGAGCGCATTGTCGACTTCTCAGACTCCCACGACCTCATCATCACCAATACATGGTTCATAAAGCGGCCCACACAGCTTCCAACATACTACAGTGGAGTAAACAAATCGCAGATTGACTTCATTCTTGTACGGCGCAAACAAATGTCCACTGTACATGACGTAAAGGTCATACCTTATGAGACAACAGCAGCACAGCATCGTCCCGTAATCGCAGTTTTGAATATTAAACCACCCAAACAACATCAGGAAAAGCGTACCGGCCCATCACGCATCAAGTGGTGGCGATTCCACGAGAAGGAGTCTGAAATGATACATCGCATACAATTGCCTGACGTAACAGACGTCGAGAACACATGGAACAGAGTCAAAGATATTATTCACATCGCCGCCAAAAAGACAATTGGATCCACCAAGCCCGGAAGACGCTACATCAATTTTGATACTTGGCTTTGGACAGATGAGGTGAAAATGAGGGTGCGTGAAAAGAAGCGACAATATCACGTATTCCTCGATGATAAGACCCATGTAAATTGGCAGAAGTATCACGAAGCCAAGCGTAAAGCGAAGAAAGCCGTGGCGTCCGCACGAGCCATCCATTATGAGGAAGTGTACAAGAAGCTGGATACTCGAGACGGCGAACGCGACCTTTTCCGACTTCTCAAGCTCCGCCACAAACAAACTCAGGACATCGAAAAGTTCCACTGCGTTAATGATAAAAACGGCGAACAAATCGTAGGTCGACCAGCAGTTTTAGAAAGATGGCGTGAGTATTTTGAGGAAGTATGTACTGAAGGGTTCACTCACCCCCCAATCTCACAAGCCCAAACAGTACTCGGTCCATTACTCCCAGTTAGCACGGAGGAAGTTGATGAAGCGTTAAAGAGGACAAAGAAGGGAAAAACAGCAGGCCCAGATGACATCTCAGCCGAGCTATGGAAATCCAAGTGCTGGAACCCAGCACCTTGGTTAGCGAAACTCTTTAACAAAATCATCGAAGAACACACAACACCGACTGATTGGCAATATAGCACCACGGTACCAATTTGGAAAAAGAAAGGAAATCCAGCTGAATGTTCAAACTACCGCCCTATCAGATTGCTATCTCATACTATGAAGGTATTCGAGCGAATTCTTGACCAGCGTATACGCAAAATCGCAAATTGTACAATCAATCAGGCTGGTTTCGTCAAGGGATGTGGCACCACCGACGCCATACATGCCGCGCGGCTGCTGATCGAAAAATATCGGGAAAAAGACACACCTCTTCACATAGCATTCCTCGACTTAGAGAAAGCTTTCGATCGCGTTCCACATGAGCTTATATGGCATGCGCTACGCCAACATCAAATCCCAGAGCATCTGGTTGAGTGGGTCAAGCTGCTCTACATCGGCCCAAGAAGCAGAGTACGATGCACAGCTGGAGTATCAAAACCATTTCGTATTTCCGTCGGCGTCCACCAAGGAAGCGTGCTTTCGCCACTTCTGTTTATTCTGGTAATGGATACCTAAACGTGCGACATTCAGCGTCAAGCACCTTATACCCTACTATATGCGGACGACGTCTTTCTAGCTTCCGTCAATAAGACCGACCTCACGCAGTTAGTCAAGCTTTGGAATGACAGATTAGCACAACATGGCCTGCGGCTAAACACTAGGAAGACTGAGTACTTGACGACCAATACAAACGATACGGGCACGATCAATATCAACGGAACAGACCTTCCACGGACCGAAAATTTCAAATATCTAGGATCGGTGCTCTCAGCTGATGGCGAATTGAACAACGAAATAACTGCCAGAATCAATGCTACATGGATGAAGTGGCGTGCTACAACTGGCATAATGTGCGACCGCAAAATGAAGGATAGCATAAAGTCAAAGATATATCGAAGCGTTATTCGTCCCATTGCTCTTTATGGAGCAGAATGCTGGCCTATCGCAAAGATAGTGGAACATCGTCTCGCTGTCATGGAGACGAAGATGCTTCGATGGACAAGCGGTTTTAGTCTCCTAAATCGGGTTCGCAATGATGATATTTACCGACGATACGGTGTGATGCCTATCAGTGAGAAAATGCTAGAAGCCCGTCTCCGCTGGTTTGGCCACACTCTACGGGCACATGACGGTTCCATCGCAAAGGCAGGCTTGAAAATAGACTTTAAAGGCAAACGCCCCAAAGGACGACCAAGACAGCGATGGTCTGACACGCTGCACAAGGATCTAAGAGATGCTGGACTACACCCTGATCTGGCTTCGGACCGTTGCAAATGGAGGATGCGTTCCATGAGAGCCGAACCCCGCCAACACACGGGAGAAAGGCTAAAGAAAAAGAAGAAGAAGATAATATCTTACATCGATCTACAATTTTGTGCCGGTCGCCGTGGAAACGCTTGGTGCGTTGGGCCAAGAGGCGGAAGGCCTAATGCACGAAATAGGTCGGCGGATAACAGCAGTGACCGGAGAGCGGCGGTCCACAAATTTCCTGCTGCAGAGGTTGAGCGTTGCCATCCAACCCTGTAACGCTAGTTGCGTTCTGGGCACGGTTAAGGGGAAAGCGATAGACAAGACATAGACACAATTTATTATTTGTAATTTTTGGTTTTTTAATTGAATTTTATAGAACAATGACTTGTAATAATCGTTTCTTTATTTTATATTATAAAATGTTATAATTAACGTATGCAATGACTATAATCGACAACTATATTGCATATAACTCTTAAAATATTTTAACTTTTATAAAACATTCTGTTTACGTTATTTTTCAATAATCACTAGAATTTTAAACTTTATAAAATGCAGAAATCATATATTTGTCTCTTGTTATGCAACATTCATTGCTTTGTCAAAAATGTTACGTAATTAAATTTTTGATCCAATAAAAAATAGTCCTTAATTAGAGTGGTTTCATCGCTATGGTTATGCTTACTATAGAAACTGTATTTATTTATAAAGTTTCAGTTAACAAATAGTTAATTATTGGCGCAATTCAAGTAATTTCAAGTGCAAAGTTACATAACACATGATATCGATGAATTCTTCCGAATGCATCGAATATATATAGCATTACTTGTACAAAACAATTTAGAAATTTGTTCAGATCAAAACAAATATTGCTGACGTAAGTGATATTGCATTTAGTATATATTTTCATTCAACAAAGTGCGTGCAAATTCAAGCAAGCATGGTTTTTCAGTTGCGCATGATTTGTTATTTCAAAATATTTAGTATTTTCTAAATACTAAATATTTTGAATATATTATCAGTCAAATATATTTTAAATATTGTAATTTTTTATTAAAAATATTATTTTAAAACAATTTTCTACAAAACGCTGTAGTCTACGTACATTTTATCGTGGTTTTATTTTAACAAGTTATTCGTTAAACTGATATTAATATCTATATCGATCTGAACCACTAGATAAGAAACAATAGTCAATTTCAAACAACATAGTCGAATTGTAGTTACAAAATTACTAATCAACAGCGATTGCTGTATATAATTCAAATATTTGGAAACTATCAATTCAATTTTTGTGCGTACTTAATGAAACGCCTTTTTATCAAAAAGCAAGGTGCTGAAGAGAACCGCTTAAGCAATTAAGTGCTGATAAGTGCTGCTCTTTAGCACTTATCGGAAAAAAAGGTTCGTCTTCATGGTGTTGTGTCAATCCAACAAATGAAATGAACACGAGATTACATAATATTGAATTCAAGGATGCATTAGCAACGAAATACGGCCTTCTACAGAAGGCCGTATGCCAATGCGGTATGATGTTATACGGAATATTTTATCTCAGAACCTAACAGAAGTTTGTCAAAATGTTCAATTAAACCCGTTTTGTTTCCCGTAAATAAACTTGTGTTCACAAATTCAGCAACAACTCGTGATAATAACACAAGAAATCTATTTCCCCTCTCTGTCCCAAATATCCTTGCCAAGAACTTCTGTCTCACTCACAATCAATCTTCCTTTTATGATTATCATATTAAGGCAGGTGATTCGTACACATAGTATCAGGAATCTAGCATCCGTTTTGATCCACTTGATGTTCTTAATATCTTGTCGAGTCTGCGGGTTAAAAATAAGTTATAGACTGGTGACATTCCTAGTATATTATCATGTATGGTATCGTCACATCATATATACCATCCGTTTCTGATATTTACTACTGTGCCTTGAGAACTTGAACTATTTTAGATAAATGGAAGCGAGTATAAATCATCAGTCTTCAAGTAGTGGGATAATATAAATGCTCAAAATTATCGGGCAATAAGTTTGATATGTATTGCTTGCAAGGTAATTGAGATACTGATCCTGAAGCATATATCCTATCATTCGGATAAATTCAGTGTCTTATCAAAAAAAATCAGAGCAGCAAATTGAGTCTATTATTCATATTATTTAATATTTATAAATTGAAAAATAATTGTATTATTTCACGCAAGTTATTAGGCGCACATGGCTATTTTAACTGCTCACAGAAAATAAAATCAATGACTAAAATAACTTAAAGAATGTTCATAGTTTATGTCAATGCGGAGAATAAACATCCATAGAACAAAGGGTCACATGTAGACTAGATGGACTGCCGTCAATACGACATGATGTTATACATGATATTTTATCTCAGAATCTACCAGAGGTTTGTCAAAATGTTAAGATTGAACCCGTTTTGTTTCCCGTATATAATGTTGTGTTCACAAATTCAGCAACAACTCGTGATAATGATGTAATGCTTGACATAACATGCTCAGGACTTTTCGTCATGAGCAAGGCTTAACATGCTCAGAACGGGGCGTACTCTCATGGATGTATGCGTTTTCAACGCGTTTGCACCTTCAGACAGCTCTAAAATAGTAGATACTTCGAATACCATGAAACAAGAAAGGAAATAAAGTACTTGGAACGAGTGGTCGCAGTGGAACACGTCTCATTCATTCCAGTTGTATTTTTCATTATGGTGGTTCTGGCAAAGAAGCCATTCGTTTGCTACAGCTGATCACTGTGCTTTAATCACAACGAAATGCGCCTCAGTATTCACAACAAATTTCGAAACTTCGTCCTAAGTATCAATTTATGGATAATGATTTCACGATGTATTCGTGCGACAAGGTCGTCAAGGCATCACCCAAATACGCTGAGTGTATTGTGCGTGAAACTTCCAAAAGAATCGCAAGCACAGAAGTGCATCAGTAGAGAAAAAAGTTTGGATCGATTATTCGTTGACAGTATAATGAAAAATGAAAAATAAAATTACTGTAATGAAAAATATTATAATAAAAAATAAAATTATTATTAGTTGCACCATTTTGTACTCTCTACTGCAGAGAGAGTGTAAATTTTATACTCTCTCTACTGTTTAAATTCACCGTTTTATACTCTCTACTGCAGAGAGTATACATTTTATACTCCCTACTGTTTACACTCACATGTTGAATTTACTTTTGTTTAAGCCAATTCTTGAATTTGAGATACCTAATTAAAATGATTTTGAATCGAAAACGAAGTCGAAATGTGAAAATAATATATTAGTAACATTGAAAGAAGTAAATTAATTTTGTTTGCAGCAAATAGAGGAGAGTATTCCTACTGATGAGTCGTGATACCTACAAAGAAACAATTATTCAACGATTGATCGCCTCAATTTAATTTTACGTCTATCACAATGATCATGACCTGTCGTCAATTAGAAAAAGAGAAATTTGGTGTTGACTATGCAATGACGAGCATAAATTGTTGTAGATAAATTACATAAATTGAAGGTTCATTGAGTCAAAATCGAAACACGTTCTCTGCCAGTTTGCTCGTGAGATATATTAATTACACTTTTAACATTTTTACAAACTTTGTACATCATCAACGAAACATAGTTTTATCCATACAAAAATTGTTCAGTTACTCTATGTATTTAAAAGGAAACAACTTTAAAAATTTAAAAGATATTATTATATTTGTAAAAAAGACAAAATTAACAACTAGGGAAAATTAAATAAAAAGAAATTTGAGATAATTATAAAGTAAATAAATTTATTGTACAAAGAACCCGTCATTTGTCAAATATATTTACTACAGTAATGTAGCTTAACTTGATTTTATCAGGGTTAACGATAAAGATTACGTTTTGATTAGCTTTAATTATAGAAGAAAAAGTTGTAAATGTTACGTAATTTATCAAGAAATTGAGTTCACAATTTAAGAAGAAATTAACTGAATCAATGACATTATCATCTTCAAATGTCATCAATCTAATTTGAAGGTTCAATCAACTTCCTCCGAACAATGTTCCTTAATACTCAATGTTCCTTAATGCTCCTTTTCGAATGGCTTGTGCACGTACATAGACAATCTGTATTTTAGTGAAAAATTAAATTTTATTAAATTTTATTTTATAAAATTTTATTTTATGAAAAATTGAATTTTTAATGAACTTATATATGTATAAAAGTTATACCTATTTTCAATTATAAGATTAATTAATTTTACTGACGCTTCTTTAATATCTACTAAACCTAGATTTGTAAAAAGCGTACTAAAATCGTATGTATTTATATTTTGAAAATTTATTCCTTTTGTCTGTTCTAAAAATTCTTTTGTAGAATTAATACTGAAATAGTGTTTTATACCAGTATTAATTTCGATTATCCTACAATATTTTTTAAAGTGTGCTTTAATTACTTTAAGTATTTTATTCATATAAACAGAAAGTGGTTTTAATGTACATTTAAACGCACTACATATGAACCTAGGTTTTATTGGATTTTTATGTAATTTTGGATTCCAATATAATATAGGTATAGTTTTATTATCTGATTCAACCTTTATACCCTTTTTATCCATTATAGAACAGTGACTTGTAATAATTGTTTCTAAACTTAACTCACTACGTTCATATGTTGGATTTACATTTAAATCATTAGAATTAACCTCTTTCATTAGTATATCATAATAAAGCTTTTTGCATATGAAAGCCAATGTTATTACTATCTTTATCAATAGTTGTTATTATATAGTTATCCTTTAATTTTGTAAGTTCTGTATACATATCTTTATTAATTTTATCTTTCCTTTTATAATTGTTTGTTATTTTCATTTTATTTTTAATTTTATCAAATATATAATTTTTCCAACTTCTTTCATTTTTTAACTTCTTTTAACTTCTGTCATCAGTATATCATAATAAAGCTTTTTAAAGCTTTTTAATAAGTCTTTTATTTAATCTAATTGTCAATACAGCAGACGTGAAACTTAGGTATTTAATCAGTAGTTGATGAGATCAGCAATACTGAAATGTAGCGTACTGCTGTTGGCTTATAGATTGCATAAAAGCAACGTGCAATGTCACCAAAAAGTTCAATTGTAACAATGACTGCACAATTATATTAACTTAAAACTAGGAAACAAACAATAGGCGACTACTTTGATAATCATTACAATTTATTACCTCTCATCATAAAAAGCTTTTCTGCATATGAAGATAAAGTTATTACTAACTTGTTGTTATTGTATAGATATTATATTGTAAATCATTATTTAGTTATTTTTCAATATAGTAATTTTCAATATAATCTTTCCAAATTATCTTACATATATTAAAACTTTTGTTATTAATCAGCTAACTAAAGTAAGAATCCTATCTTTATTTATACTCTTTTGATAGAATTTAAATTTAGATCATTTAAATTAAAAAATTTAAAGATTTTTTAAAAATTTATTTGATATATATAATATCCAATACATGATGTGTATGTATTATGGATTAGAACGAATTATAAACGAATTATTTTTAGGTTATCTTCGTATTACTAATATTTACTGTGATAAAATCCACTTTTTTAAAATCCAATTTTTTAAAATCCACATTTTTAAACTTTTTATTATATTTTTATATTCAAAATAATTTTTTAAAGTATACTTCATTTTTAAATGTAATTTAATATAATTAATGAAATTTATTTTTATATAATTCATTAAATAATAAAATTTTAAGATAAAATTTTAAATTACAAATTTTTAAATTTTATTTTAAAAAATGATATTTTAAATTTATCGTTTTGTTCATTTTACATTACCGAAATGTGAAGTGTAAATTCCTCTATATTAACATTTCAAATAATAATTTATAATTAACATTAATTAATGTAATTATCGTCAAACCTTATTATATATATTAATACATATTAGTTTTAATATTATAATTTTATAATATAATGTTAATATAATTTGAATATATCTTAAATATTGCAAACATTTATAAATAAATCACATATTGTTTTTAATAAAACATTTTGTCTTCTAAAATAGCGTAATTTAAAGCTTCACGAATGCTTTTGAGGTGCTTAGCCAAATTAGCATTTTTATCGAAACTATATAACATAATGTGTTTAATATTATACAATATAAATTATTATATTAATAATTTATATAATAAATAATATTTTAGTGCAATAATTATATCTTAATAATAAAAAAATTGCATTAATAATTTATATTTTACTGTGTATTGATACACAAAATAGCGAAGACCTATGAATTACCTGAATTTTGATTTTGATTTTAATTTTCCAAGTATTTTTTAGATTAGAAAAATGAATTTTGCAAAATCGATGGGTACGATATATTTGGGATTTTCTCGTTTTATTGACAAGAAGAAAATTTTAAAGGAAATACTGAATAGCCCTTTAATTAATCGATCGCAAAAAGTTGAAGTGCTTGACGCTGTATGCAAAGAGTTGAATATTTCACCGATAATATCAAGCAGCATGAGATTTATGTTTGTTAAGCACAATGAAAGCTCCCTTAACCATATCATTAACGATTTGGAATGGATTGAAAAAGAAATTGGAGACAATGAAAAATGCATTTTGAAATTTGCACATCCATTGACCATTTCTGAACAGAACGAATTAAGAGATACAGTAAAGTCTTTAATTGCATCTGATAAAACCTTAGACATACAGTTTCAATTTTGCCCATCTATTATTGGAGGTTGCCAAATCGAAATCGCTAATAAGCAAATCGATCTATCATTCGCATCTGGATTATCTAGCCGATACAGCAAATTCTTCACGGATATGAAATCCTTTAAATAGTCTTAATCAAGTACAATCAGATCGCCTTATTTTATCGTGTATATTTGTATTTCTGTAATTACCAATGTATATTAGAAATGTAGTTAAAAAGACATCAATAATCAAATTTCTACTTACAAATTTTAAAAATACTATTTTACTCTAAACTTGCATTTCTTACATGTGAATGTTTAGCTAATATTGAAATATTATCATATTGTTATTAAGCTATTTGCTTCTATTTTCAGTTTTTAATCTTATATAGTTAATATATATAATATAAATATATAGGATATTTAAATAGCATTCAAAATATATATTATATAATATATAATGATATAAGATTATTAATCTTATATATTAAGATTATCTTATATATTCTTTTAAATATAATTCATTACAATTATTTTTATATAATAATTGTAGTAATAATAATGTTGAGATTTATTAAGACCACTTTGCCTTTCAGCTCGGTTCAAACAAACAAGGAAAAACAGATTCGCAAATAAATTGGAAAAATTGAATAGAACTTACTTTCAAGATTTTGAATATTTGTAAGAAATTCATGGGTAAAAAGATCTCTTATATATATCGAGCATGGCTTCACCTTTGCTAGGAATCCTACGATAGTGCTAGAGCACTTCGGTGAAACCACGACTATCCTTTTAATGTATCGAGTCTGGCAGTTATCGATCTGTCTAAAGTTGACTGATTTCAGGTCTGGTCAGAAAGATGATAATCCGTAAAGTAAGCAAGGGAGCATATATAATTCATTAAATAATGAATTTTAAGAACATAATATATAATGATATTTATATCCTACATCAATTTGAAGGGCTTCGCTGCATGACTGTCATAATAAGTAATGTGTGGTGATGCCTTATTGTGTGCCATATTGTGTGTCGGTCATAATCCGGATATTTTAAAAACGACCATGTGCATGTGATAACTTTGCTGGAATGATTTTTCAATAGAAAAATTATTTTCTACTAAAAATAATTATTTTCAGCAAAATATATATTTTTTGATTTTTTAGCATAAAAAATAATAAATTTATTCGAATTTTGAATTTTAATAGTGCTATTAGCCGGACCAGAACAATTTGATACACAATAGGGTTAGAGACCAATGTTCTAGAGGATTTATACCTGGAATTTTTGAAAATGATGCCTAATGATAGAACACAATCGAGGAAGAATATGGAAAAAATACGGATTATTCCATGTATATTTATAGAACGTATATGAAGAAAGTATGTAACTAGCAACATACGTGTGATTTAGTTTTAGTCAAAGTTTTAGTTTCGCTTACCGATAAAGCGGTATTGAGCGCTATCGTGATATTTAATTTTAATATTAAAATTAATATTATTTAATTTGATATTATTTTTTAATATCAAAAATAAATAATTAATAAAGCGTTTTGCAATAAGTTACTAAACTCACAGATAACAACGATACATTGCGTGAAATAATAAGTGATCCGAGAACGATATATTTGGGATTTTCTCGTTATTTTGATGTTCTCGTTATTTCTCCTTATTTTTTCTTGTTATTTTTTCTCGTTATTTTTATTTCTCGTTATTTTCTCGTTATTTTTTAAGATTCTAAGATGCATAAAATACCATGAATTTAGAGGGCTTCGCTTTATGGCTATCATGAAAAGTTTTGTGTTGTGAAGACAAATAGACCATATAAATACTATGGTCAATTGTGAAGACAATTGAACATATAAATACTTTTTAAAATGTCAGTGTTTAAATTGGGGAAGTCAAAGTTTACTTGTAAATTGTTCTTAATAATCGATTATTCCTGCATGATGTAATCAATAGAAATTGTATCAGTCAATACCGTCTAGAAGAATTAAAGGCTTTATTATCCTGAGGGCTACGTCTTCAAGCTTTCGGAAGAAATCATCTGATGACAGATAATTCGGTTTTATTTCCAACGATAGCATCATCCGTTTCATAGGTGCTCCTCCCATATTGGCAATAAACAAATTATCTTCTGCCGTTTCGGATTTTGACTTATGACAAAATAGTGTCTTGTACAATGTTTTGGAAAATAGTTGCCTTCTTAACTAAAAAAGAAATAAAATCACGATTTATTTAAACGATTTGATTGCCTTAAGTAAATTTATTGTGATACCTACATCGTCACAGCCGAATAATACATTGATGTCCAGAATATCATTTCTGTTTCTTAATGCATCACATTGAATCGTAACCTTTAAAGTTTTAAATTTGGAATAAAGTACATTGACAATTGCATAATCTGTACTATTGAACTTATTGCCGAAAGTTGAGTAATAACGACGTAAACCGTATCACTATATTGCATCAAAATAAATTTTACTGGTTCGTTGTTAATTAGCACGTTGACCTTTTTTAAAGACAGATACTTAAATAACATCAATGTTTTTATATCATCTTTGAATAGTAATTAGTAAGGATTAAAATTAATTCTTTATTTAAAATTATTATTTAATTATTTAAGATAAAAATATTAAGTTCCTATTTAATTGAAGACCCGATACAACCATTTTGTATGCTATTATCATTGCGTACGTTGCTATTAATTCAGCTATTTTAATTATTGACTTAATTATGAAAGATTTAATTTATTAATTATCAAAATAATTAATTAATTATATTAATTATTAATTATCATTACTTACTTGATTAATTATCAAAGACTTGAGATATGTGATTATCAATCGAGCACAACTTAGTTCTCGTTGAGTTTCCAATAACTTTGAAGACGAAAATTGCATTCCAAATGAAAATTTAGAACGTTTAAGTCAAGAGGTGAGTATAAAGAACTTTTACAACATAACATTTAAAACAATAATGAATGTGATGGGTGGTCGTGCCTCAGTTTAGATATAAACATCTGCAGCAAAGTATAAGTAGATATATATTATATATCTTCTTATATATTATAAGAAGTACGAAACCTAAAGAATTGCAATATTGAAATTGGAAAATATATTTATAATTTGTTTTTTTAAAGAACCATCTCAGAAGGAACAAAAACGTTTTTAACTGAACGCGCAGCTCTAATCAATAATAGTGATTATTATTATAATCAATACATATAAGACTATTAATAAATATTCATTATTTAATTAATTATTTAATTATAATTAATTATTTAATTAATTATTATCTAATTAAATATTTAAATAATTGTCTATAATGCAATCTTTATATTATAATAATTATAATATTTTAATTATAATTTATAATTTTATTATAATATTATTATAATTACAATAAATTGTTATATCATAATCTTAATCTTATAAAATCTTTATTTTATATAATCCTTACCTTACATAAATCTTATCAATACCACTGTATATGGATAAAATTATATTTATATTTGTGTATAATATTCATTATATGTATTTTTCAATTAACAGTATTAAGATTCTTAGTATTTCATTTGAATAAAGCTAGAAATATTATAAACACATATTTTATTGTTGCTGATTGCTCTTAAATTTCTGCTAATTTCGCACCGTAAACTAAAATTCAGAAAATGAGATAAATGAATATTAATTTTTGTTATTAAATCGTTGAAATATAATTTGAACGAACACGTAATTTTAGTATCACAACGAATCTTTTTGTAATTTAATTTATTTTAGTCTAATTTGAATTAACGAAGGAATGTGATGGTGCCAAATTATTCCCGTCTGGTAAACTGGGACAGTCTTTATTCAAGTTTCAGTTTGAGTATATTTGATAGATTGTATTTGCCCAAATATCCAAAAACATTTACAGTTGTAATATATATATATATATATATATATATATATATATATATATATATATATATATATATATATATATTGTTAGTGCGAAAAATCGCTTGAAACTGTGGTCCAGGAGCCAAAGCTATCTACGATTGATTTTAAATCCATATGTGCTGCTAAATAGCTGAATTTCAATCATCAGCTTCATCAATCTAATGTATCATTCCGATACGCTCCTAACCACCAGCAGTCATCATCAGTCGGATGAAGTGTTTAGGGTGCTTTCGACTGCTTTTGTGATAACTATAAAGACACCAGCAATTCCTCACGATGCTAAACAAAACTCAGGTGCAGAAAGCGTTTTTACTGGCTTGTTGCGTGTGTGGACCTTCTAGTTATTCTTTATATGCACAAATGCGTATCCGTTGGTTACGAGGGCACTGAATTTCTCACAGGATTTCGAAAGGAATACGGTTTTTATAAATTGGTAGTGCGAAAAATCGCTTGAAACTGTGGTCTAGGAGTCAAAACTGGCTACGATTGATTTTAAATTCATATTTACAGCAAAATAACTGGACTTCGATCATCAGCTTCATCAGTCTAATGTATTACTCCAAGACGCTCTCAAGAGCGTCTCGGAATCCTATGAGAAATTCAGTGCCCTCGTAACCAACGGATGTCGAAAACATACAAAATTGTCAATTTAATTATATTAAATTTAAAATAGTATAATATTATAATATTAAATATTAAGTAATTTATATTATATTAAGCATAATATTAAATTTGCATGTAAAACGTAAATAAGCATACCTCATCAACTACAGGAAAACTCATTTCTGAAAAGTATATGTAAAATTCAGAATTAATTAGATAACGGAAAACAAAAAATAGTTAAATAGTTAAAATTTAAACATTCACAAGAATAAACGATATAAATTTCGCTATATACAACTTTCGAATTGTTTTCGGTAACTAATTGTCGCTATGTTTGTTTCGTAAAGTTCAATGATAGTCTTTCAAGTATTCAATTAAATTTAGTAATAATAAAAAAATTTAATAATAATTAAAATTTAATTATTACTACTTAAATAATTAAATTTTAAAACTGCTCAAACTAATCACATCAAAAATTAATTTTAATATTTGCCATGACATATTATTCACCGAATATTAAAGAAGTAACTAAAATAAATGACATAATTAAGATTTAATGTGAGTTCATGAGATATGTTTACTATAAAAATTTACTATAAAAATTTATTTTACTATAATAATTTACTATAAAAATTTATGAAAATAAATACAAAATTTTCATTTGAAAATGAAGATATAGACTCCTGTGCAGTAACTAAAATTTTGGTTTGAAAATCATTGATATGTTAATCAAAAAAATAAAATTTACAAATTGAAATACAATCTAAAAAACATGAAGCTGATTATTGTGCGCTGGCTAGAGTATGCACCAAGCATTTACTCGTTGAACGGCAACACAGGCGCTGTATTAAAAACCTGACCGTTTAGGGATCCCGGGTGGTTCGGATTAATCGTGTGCCTAGGTTTCGGAGAAACTCTTTAATATCCTGACAAAACGAAACCAATGTGTCAATAGCGATAGGCGCAAAATAATAATTACGTTGGCCGAGGACGCTATATTTAGTTCGCTTGGCCTCTTCAGCGCTGCTATCGACTGATCCGCAACCATTAATGGTCATGTTTTAAAATTAAAAAATTAATAAGTAATTATTAATATATTTTATTGAATTAATTTTTAATTATTAAAACATTAAGCTAATTTTTTAATGTTTATTAAAAAATTAAATTAAATTTTCAAAAATATAATTAAATACCACTCCATACAACCTAATAATTGACTAATTTATGATTAATGTACAGCATTCATATATCACGAATGTATCGTCACATCTTTCACGACAGTTTATAAAGAATCATCACAAGAGCGGTTATTACCACCACGGTCTTCAAGTTCACAAGCAATCACAAGATAGGTAAGTGAATTATAATTTTTTTATTTATAATATATTTAAAGAAATAATACAAAATTACAAAATAATAGGGTTACCCGCAAATGGGTCCAATAAAAACTAAAAGTTTGAGTTTTCGAAAATTTTTGTTTGTATTCGTGTGAAATGCGGAAATTAGCTGTTCGTCAATTAGCGATTGAAGCTATTTTCAACAGAATAATAGAGTTTCGAATTAGGCAGTCGAATACTCATGGATATTCCGCGCATAAGAATTAATCCAACAGATTCTCGGAGTTGCTTGATTTCGCTAGAGTAGTTTGTCTGACACTTGTCTGCAAGCTTGAGGGCGATTGTCTGTAGGCAACGATTTGAACATGCGTGCCAACTGCACGCTTACAAGTCCACTAACTAATAAAAACAGCAAAAGTTATATAGATAAATTTTTTAAATTGTTTAAATGTGATCGGATTTGGCGTTTGAACTACGACATTTAGGTTGATTGGCGTATATGAATGAGCAGATGATTCCACGAGAGAAAGCAGCCACAAGGAAGGAGCGGAAGCCAAAAAAGGTAGAGTAGTTTGGGACATGTCAAAGAAGGACATGTAAAAAAGGTTGATTGGCGTATATGAATGAGCAGATGATTCTACGAGAGAAAAGCAGCAACAAGGAAGGATCGGAAGCCAAAAAAGGTAGAGTAGTTTGGGACATGTAAAAGAAGGGAATTACGGGAACGCAAAAAAAAACAGTAATCAGGGCCAGAATTATCGAGAAAAGGAAGGTTGATAAATGAATGAGCAGGAAAAGTTACAAGGCGGAAAGCAATGAGAAGAAGACGAATTAGAACACGACAATAAATGGTAGGCAAATCGAGAGAAGCAAGATGGTGGGATGTATAATCAAAACGATGAAGACGAATGAGAATTCGGAGGCTGCGTTTACGATGTGTTGTAGTGGAAGAGTGGATTTAGGTGAGTTGAAAAATAGACTAAGACAGTAATCAAGTCTTGATAAAAGGAGAGAATATATGAGAGTCATACAAGAAGAGCAATCGATCAATCTACGAATTTGAAGGAGGTTGCGGAGAATCGAGGTAGCTGAGCGTACTTTATCTCTAGCGAAATGTTTAAGTAAAAGTCTGTTGTCGAAATGGAAGCCTAAGAAAACGAGATTGTCAACGATAGGAAGAATTGTAGAATTTAATGATACGGGGGGGGTTCTAAGCCGGGGCGTCGAGGAAGGATCTACATTATTTTGGATTTATTAGGACATAGAGTAAGACGAAGAGAACAAATGTGATTGAAAATTGAGACAAAACAGTTGGAAGCAGAAACACTAAGATCATGAATACGGTATGCAGGTGCATGAGTATAGATGATAATGTCGTCAGCATATTGCCTAACATGGAAGTTAAATGTATGAGAAATAGAAGACAAATCACCGAGAAGAAGAGAGAAAAGCATAGGGCCTAATACTGAGCCTTGTGGAGCACCGGACGGGATGGACGAAGGATGGGAGAGAGAAGAGTTAGAATATACGCGAAAAGTACGGTTTGCTAGATATGTAGAAAACCATGATACAGTGGGTAAAGTAAAGCCATAATCATGACGAAGGCGATGGAGAAGAATCGAGTGATCGACGATAGTATACAAGGGGTTACAAAATTTGTAAAAGAAGTGGAAATAATAGTGTAAATATAGTGTAAATAACAGTTTAAAAAAATAGAGTAAAAAAGGGAAAAATAACAGTGTTTAAATAGGTGTAAATAAAAGTGTAAAAAATGTTAATAAATAGGTAAATAAAAGTGTAAATAATTATGTAAAAGATGGTGTAAATAATAGTGCAAAACAAAGTGTATAAATGTATATAAAAAATAGTGTAAATAATTGTGTAAATAAGAGTGTGAAAATTAGTGTAAAAAATGTTTAAAAAAGTACAAACAAAAGTAATTAAAAAGTAAAAAAACTAGTGTAAAAAAGTAAAAATAATAGTGTTAATATTAGTGTAAATAGTTATGTAAAAAAAGAGCAAATAAAAGTGTAAAAAATAGTGTAAAAAAATGTGTAAACAAGAGTGTAAAAAACGTAAATTAAAGTGTAAAATATATTGCTAATAAGATGTAAACAAACAAGTAAAAATAGTTTTTAAAAGTAAACAATTTTGTGTTTATAATAGTGTAAAAAATGTGTAAATAATAGTGAAAATAATATTGTAAATAATAGCATAAAAAGTGTTAAAACAGAGCAAATAAAAGTGTAAAAAATAGTATAAAAAAGGGTTAATAAATGTGTAAACAAAGTAGAAATAAAAGTGTAAATATAGTGTAAATAACATTGTAAAAAATAGGGTAAAAAAGTGTAAAAAAGTGAAAATAATAGTGTTAATATAAGTATAAATAAAAGTGTGAAAAAAGTGTTAGTAAAAGAGTAAATGAAAGTGTAAATAATGTTGTAAAAAATTGTGCAAATAATAGTTTAAACAAAAGAGTAAATATGCGTGAAAATAGAAGTGTAATAAAGAGTGTAAAAAAGAGTAAAAAATGCGTAAAAAAAGTGCAATTTAAAGTGTAAAAAAGTGTAAAGAATAGTGTGAAAAGTAGTGTGAAATAGAGTGTAAATAATAGTGTAAATAATAGTTTAAAAAATAGTGTAACAAAAGAGAAAATAATATTGTTTATTTAAGTGTAAAAAGTCGTGTAAATAAAAGTATTAAAAAAGAGCAAATAAAAGTGTAAAAAATAGTATGAAAAAAAATAGAAAAATGTATTAAAGAAGTGAAAATAATAGTGTGAAAATAGTTTAAATAGCAGTGTAAAAAAGGGTTTTAAAAGTGAAAAAAATTGTGTTTAATTAGTGTTAAAAGAAGTGTAAAAAAGTGTAAGTAAAATGTTAAAAAAAGTGTAATTAAAAGTGTAAAACATGGTGTAAAAAATGATGTAATTAAAAGTGCAAATAAAAGTGTATAAATGCGTGTAACACTCTTTTTACACTCTTTTTTACACTGTTATTTACACGCATTTAAACACTTCTTCTTTTTACACTATTATTTACACCATTATTTACACGAAATTTTAATTTTTTTACTTTTATTAACACTTTATTTACAAGTTTTTAACACTTTTATTAACACATATATTTTTAATATTTTTACACTTTTTTACCTTTTTATACTGTTTTTCACTATATTTACACAATATTTTTTACACTATATAATATATTTACTCTATGTTATTAACACTAATATTTCTACTTTTTTTACCCTATTTTATTTACTGATTTTTACACTATTATATAAACCATTATTTTCAACTTATTTAAACTTTTTTCCTATTTTACTTTTTTACACTGTTATTGACTTGTTTACATCCTTTTTACAAAATATTTAACACCATTATTTACTCAATTTTTTACAGTATTTTTACCCTTTTTTGCTCTTTTTTACTTTTCTACTTTATTATTTACACTTATAAATACACTTTTTTCACTTTTTTTACACTAATTTAAACACTATTATTTACACTTTTTATTTGCGCTTTTTTATTATTTGCACTTTTTCACACTTTTTTTTACATTTTTTTACACTTTTATTTACACGCATTTATACACTTTTATTTACACTAAATTTTACACAATTATTTACACCAATCTTTACAAATTTTTTTTACAGTTTTATTAACACTTTTTTTACACTTCTTTTACACATTTGTTGACACTAATATTTTTACTTTTTTTACACCTTTCTACCCTATTTTTTACAATGTTATTTACACTTTTTTCTAACTTATATTTTACTTTTTTACAATTTTTTTTCTTTTTTTATACTAGTTTTTACACTTATTTTGATCTTTTTTACACTTTTATTTACACACTTTTTTACACTATTGTTTACACGGTTTTTTAAACTTTTATTTGCACTTTAATTACACCATTTTTCACCATTATTTACACTTTTATTTAAACTTTTTAAACATTTTATTTACACTTTTTTACACATCTTTTAACACTCATTAAAACACTATTATTTTCACTTTTTACAGTTTTATTTGCACTTTTATTTACACCATTTTTTACACCATTATATACACTTTTATTTACACTTTTTAAACATGTTATTTACACTTGAAAGTAATTTATAGTTAAAATCAGAAAAACGACTAGTTAAAGTGATAGAGTCAGAGTCAGCCGGGCGATCAAGACGAATGTTAAAGTCACCGAGAACAAAAGAAGGAGTATAAGACAATGAACAGTGAGAAAGAAGATCGGCAACCGAGAACATACGTGAGGGGGAAACTGAACCTAGACGGTATACAATCACAAGTTTCATGGAGAAAGGAGTTGATAATCTGCATATGAGTAATACGAAAAAAGTGTAATAAATGTTAACGTTAATTTTAAGTAGAGACATTGGGTGACGAGCAATGGCAACAATACCGCCATGGTTAGAAGCAGTAGATGTATGAGAGGCAATTTGACGAGCTGATTCAACTAGAGAAAAACCAGAACGACATAGACAACGAATAGCAAGATTGTCGGAGTCAGTGCCAGGATTCGGTAATGCATAGAATATCGATAGATAATTGATCGAAGATATCAAGGAGCATATCAGCTTTATGAATAATGGAGCGAGTGTTGAAAATACTAAGACGAAAAGTATGCTTAGGAGCGAGATCAACTAGCAAACAAGACAAGGGGGAGAGATGAGATGCCATCAGATTTTTGGCCTTGTGTGTACAACGTAAAAATTTCCGTCGATTTGACGGATTGATAAGGATGACTCGTCGTTTGTTTGACGTCGATGTTTCTCAATGCGAGCTAAATTGAGTTGGGTAATATCAGAAGGGGAGCGGTCAAGATATATACGATAAGTAGATGAAGTGGTAAGAAGTTTAAAACGTGGGAGAGTACCGAAGAGGCATGTGAACTATGTCGGAAAACGATTTTTAAGAATGGAGGACTGAGATGATTGGATTTAGTGGATTTGTTTAAACGAATAAAGAATACAGGAGCGATATTATTGAAGAGGGATGGGTTATCATCAGGAAGAATGGTTGCTAGGATATACCTGAAAGCAGATACATCATAATCGAGGCGAGATTGTGGAGAAGCAGTTTCGTGAAGTTTTAAGTTTGATATGATAGTACAGTGATCGCGCGAAGGAAAACGATTACGTGGATGTGGTGGACGAACAGAGCTGGTAGGAGTCGAGGCAGATGAGCAGATAGAAGTGGAAATGACAGGGGTGCTTGATAAAGAATTAATATTGGTTGGAGCAAGTGTGACAGGAGCGGGGTGTTGAATCGGTTGATCAGAGATGTGACTGGATATGATTTTAAATGAAGGATGTAAATTATTTGGAAGTGTTACGTGGGAGGTAGAGTAAGGAGAATTAAGATAGGTTGGGGCATGAGTGGCAGGAATGGAGTGTTGAATCAGTTGATCGGAAATGTTGCTGGAAATGATTTTGATGGAAGGATGTAAATTATCGAGAAGTGATACGAGGGAGGTCGAGTAATAAGTACGTGAAGAGAATAAAGAAGTTTGAGATTTATTTAGATTGGGGGAGGAATACGAAAGAGGAGGTACGAGATGAAAAGCTTTACCGTTAGCGTTGTTAGAATGAGAAAGATTAATGGAAGTTTTGTACGTAGTTGAATGAGGAGTGTGTGAGAGAGTAGGTTCAATAATGGAATTATAAGATGCAAAGTCAGGTGTTGATGCGAGGGAAACATCTAAAACAGCATTGGTCTGAGTGGTCGTGTGTGATACAGGAGTAGAGGAGCAGGATAACTGTAGTAGTCGTACTGATGTACAAAAACCGCAAGTGAAATGTTTACGTTTACACACTGAGTGGTCGGATATTTTAACACGAACAAGTGCCCATACATCACAATCTTTGGAATCGCACCCAACTTCAAAGCTGGTATAACCATCATTGCATTCCGATGTGGAAGATTCTTAATGCGGAATAGGGATCTGAGATCGCGCTTTTTTAGGCATGAAAAAGCGCGATCTTTTTCGCGCTTTTCCTCTACTCCTACATTCTGATGTAGGAGTAGAGGCAGAAGAGCAGATAGAAGTGTGAATGACAGGGTTGCTTTATGGAGATTGAAGATAAGTTGGAGCATGTGTGACAGAAGTGGAGTATTGAATCGATTGATCGGAGATGTTACTGGATATGATTTTGACGGAAGGATGTAAATTAGTGAGAAGCGATACAGGGGGAGGTAGAGTAAAGAGTACGTGATGCGAAGAAAGAAGTATGAGATGTATTTAGATGGAGGAATATGAATGAGGAGGTACGATATGAACAGCTTTATCGTTTGCATTGCTAGAATGATGAAGATGAATTGAAGTTTTATCTTAAGTTGAACGAGGAGTGTGTGTAAGGGAAGGTTCAATAATGGGATTATACGATGAGAAATCAGGTGTTGATGCGAGGGAAACGTCAAAAACAGTATTGGTCTGAGTAGTCGTATGTGAGACAAAACAAGGAGGAGCAGGATAGCTGTGAAAGTTTTGCTGATGCTCAAAAACCAAATGTAAACAGTTTACTTTGATACACCAAACGTTCAGATGTTTTAACTCGAACAAGGATACATACGTCACAATTTTTACAATCACATCCAACTTCCAAACTTGTATAACGATCATTACATTCCGATGTGGAAGATGCGTGATCTGCAACGGATATTTGAGATCGAGCTTTTCTAGGCGTGATCTTTTATCGAAAGATTAAGCTCAATCCGCGAGCGTATCGAGCGGAACAGACATGAAAAATCTGGAACTGACAGGAAAAGTCTGGAACTGACAGGAAAAGTCTAGAACTGACAGGAAAAATAAGGAACTGACAGGAAAAATCTGGAACTGACAGGAAAAATTGTAAGAATTAATAAACCAAGAAACTGTTTTCTTGAACCTTATTATAGAAGTATTATTAATCATTGCCACTGATCGCTGAACATACGTATTATAGTCAACGTATAAGTTTGACTAACAACTTTGGGAAATTGTGTTATTCGGAATTTTTAAAGATGAAATCAAACCATGGGACTGAACGAAATCTTACCTGAGAACAATCAACTGCCATATATGAGTTAATAGACATTGATAATGTCATTATGTAGACCAGCGATAGGACGACCAATAGTCAATTGCATTGGGGCAACAATAGAAATGCTATCAAAACGATTACATCAACTAACTTTTCCACTAGCCAAACAAGTAAATGGATATATAGGAAACACAACCAAATTTCTCAACAAACTAAATGAGGTCAATAAGAACATCCTCTCCACGGATTTGTTAATCACGATGGACGTGGAATCATTATATCCTTCTATTCCACATGCAGATAGCCTAAACGCATTAAATAAAGCAATGACAGCTAATAATTGGTGTGAAAAAAAATGAGAAATTTAAGAAATTATGGGATTTATTTAAATTTAATGGCCAATACTTTAGACAACTAACAGGAACAACCAGGGGCACAGCTGTCGCACCGAGTTATGCCATATTATTTATGAGTGACTATGAAGTAAACATGATGCAATCATTTGAATTAAAACCTTTTTTATTCGTACGATATATTGGAAACATGGGCAAGAAAACTTAGAAAAGTTCTTTAGACATATAAACAATTTCGGATGTTTTAATTCACCACATCAGTCTCAATCCCTGCCAAAATCCTGGACGTTTGAGTCTATAGAGACGATAAACAAAATATACAAACAAGTATTTACAGAAAATCAGCATCAATACCGAACTATCTCCACGCAAATAGCGCGCATCAAAATTGTACATAAAAAGCAATTATTCAAAGCGAGGCAGCGAGAATTATGAAGAGATGCAGCGAGCCCGATATACGCGAGATTAAGATCAAAGACCTTAAAAACATTTTAAAAAAACGAGGCTTCGTTAAACATGAAATTTTGAGCAACATCCAAAGAGCCAGACGAAAAACAACTTATCAAAATTTAAAAACACTCAATTATTTAAACAACTGAAAGTAACAAATAAAAACAAAAATTCAATTAATGTAATTATGCCTTACCACCCCCACGTTAAGACATACAGAAATGTATAAAGAAAAAAATGCGCACAATTGCAACAGCTGAAAATTTGACGTCACCAAATATCCAATGGATCTATCAAGTTAACAATAAAATTAACCGACACATAATAAATGATAAAAAAGGCATTCGAATTTGACTAAAAACATCAATCAATGTAAATGATGTGTAAGAAAAAGATAATAATAATAAGGATTTTCCTAAAAGATCATGAAAAAGATGTAAATGGTGCGATCAATTAACAGAAAGTAATCAATTTAGAAGCCCCATAACAGGTCTAAATTATATTCTTATTGGTGAAGTTAATTGCAGCACCAAAGACATTATATATTTAGCAAATTGCCAACACTGTAATCTCCAATATGTTAGAGAAACAGGACGTAGCTTGAGTGAACGTTTAAATAACCGCCATGCGGATATTAAAAACAAAGCAACAACACAAGACGCGATAGTTGAACATTGTGTAACAAAACACTTGCTAACGACAGATTGCTTTAAAGTTACCAAAAAATACCGGCAATGATAAGATGAGACAATTTATGAAAAAAATTTGATCCGTCAACTAATGTGCGACTCACCAAATGGAATAAATGAACATTATTTTTTAAATGGCCAGACATAATCTGAGTTCAGCGTTTTTCTTATTGTCTCTGTTTCTAATTTGATTATTATTGTTATCTACGTTTTAGATTGATAAAGCAAAAAAACGAAATGTCTAGTGTGTTCTGTACTGTACTAGTTTACTTATCACATATATTGTAAATTTGTATTCAAATAATGGATCTTAATATCAATTTAACCATAATTTAATTATAATACGTATATTTATCTAACGATTATATATAATTACGATATATATAATAAACGTGTCCAAATTTAAGATTTTCAGTATTACCTTTGTAGTGTGCAATGTAAATCTTAGTGACCGCAGTTTCCGTCGCTGATTTATGTAACAAAATTCTCCCATTGTGAGCACACCACGGAGGACTTTTACTGCTTAAATCGAATACAATGCCAAATATTACTATATATATGGACATAACTGGGTATTGGAAACCATCACAGTCCACCAACATTCAAATCCCTGACCGGTTTCTGCATATTGAGCTTTATCAGTTGGGTCAAGATTTTAAGAGTGTTCAGGATCCTCCACGAGAGTTTAGAAGGATTCACGAAAAGAATGATTATTGCCAGACGACCTTCGAATCCACAGGCGATCACAAAAGTGATTCGGCAGTATTTTCTATAAATATTATTGCATCCTTCCCCGGATCGCAGAGCAATACGGCATTATAGTTGTTACTAATTAATAAACGGGGGAAAACGGACATAACTGGGTGTTGGAAACCATCACAGTCCATCACAATCAAATCCCTGACCGGTTTCTGCATATGTAACAACTATAATGTGGTATCGCTCTGGATTTGGGGGAAGACTTCAGAATCATTTTTCTTATCGCTTGTGTACTTGAAGGCTGTTTTGTAATTATCATCCTTGCGATGAAACCTTCTAAACTGCGGTGAAATATTTCTACTCAATAAGCAGAAACCGTTGATTATCATGTTACGCCCGTTTCACACTCTTACTTATGTGTCACAATTATAATGCCATTTTTATATACGATTTTGAGGGAGTGGCAGACTGTAGTAATATTGCTACACTGTGAATCAGAAAATTTAGATGATTATCATCTGAATTTGTGCTGTTGACGATCCCGTATGTGCATACTTTCTACTATTTTAGCATTTTTTAAACCAGCTACTAAATCTTCTCTATCAAATACCTTGTAACCTGAATTATATTCATACGAGATTTTATTTGTTGGTGATTTGTTTCTAATAAATTTGCTAAAATCGAATAAAGAATTTCGAAAAAGGCTTTGCTTCCTTTGTGTGATAATTATTCCTCAAACGATAATAATTGAAATTTTTAAAATATGAGCAACCTCTAAAATATAATATATTAAATATTATATTATAATATTATGTTATATTTTAAA
>WNNJ02000348.1:0-151052 GCA_012934845.2 Pomphorhynchus laevis | reverse complement strand
AATTAATTATTAATAATTAATTAAAAATTAATTATTTTAATTTATTTTTATTAATAAAAATAAAAATTAATAACCACTAAATTTAACATAAACATTAACAAGTTCAAAGTTTAAAGTGAGAATTGATAATGTATACACAATTTATATTATCATACCTTCTAGTGTTAACACGTTGATTATAAGACAGTGCAAAATAGATGCAGCAATTCAGCAATGGTTTGCTATTATTGTGTAACTTGTTTTCAATGAAGGTTTAAAAAATTCTTATTAAATTCCATGAAATGTCATTTCATTCTTGGACATTTCTTCTAAAATACCTGCAAATAATGAGAGCGAGAAATTTTAGCAAAACTGTAAACAATCAAAGAATTTTAATTTAAAAATTGTAAACTATTAGATAATCAAAAGTTAAATGTCAATATAAATGAAACGCTAATCACATATTCGAATACAAATTAAGGTTATTTTGTCTTACATCATTACTTTCGGTAGCTACAAGTAGCTAGTGCATCCATAACAATGCCATCGTATAAAAAATCATTGCTTCGATAAAAACCAGTTTTACTGTTAAACCGTTATTGAACTGCGTTATCTAAATAAAATAGATTTTGTTCGGAAATAAGTTTGTAATTGATTAACATATATAATTTAGTAAAAATAACATTTATTTAAATAGAAAAGTTTTTACAAAGCAATTTATTGAAGTTACATATCTAATATCATAAAACATTCTGTATTTTACATAATTTAATTTGGGATTTTGATGCAGGATCAACAAATTCAAAAATAAATGTACATTTCATCTTTAATCAACAGCATCGTTTCACATCATGCGAGAGTAATATGTTAGTTACTGAGCTGGATTTCCGACCGTTAGTGCAGGTAAGAGATGCACTCAGTGTGCACCGTTTGGCAGTGGCGATATATATCCAAAATTTTGAATGCATCTGATCGATCATGCAATGTTAAGTGGTACATTCTTATAACAGAGATATTTTAAATGACAATACACATTTACTTGATCTCACTATTAAAACAAAAACTACATAATTCTAGTATTAGTAAACAGCAATAATAAGCTTTTATTATATTAAGAGATTAATGAAATTACAACAGTTTTTAAAAGACGTTTTCAATAATTTAAAATAAATGCAAATTGAATTTTGTCTTTCACCATTACTTTCAGTAGCTACGAGTAGCAAGCATATACATAACAATGCCCTTGTACAAAAAATCATTGCTTCGATAAAAACCAGTTTTACTGTTAAGCCGTTGTTGAACTGCGTTATCCAAATGAAATGAGTTCTTGCTCAGAAATAGTTTGTAATTGATTAACATATATAATTTAATATAAATAGCATTGATTTAAATAGAAAAGTTGTTTATAAAGCAATTTACTGAAGCTGCATTTGTTTTTTAAAAAACATTTTGTTTTTTTTACTTAACTAATTGAATTCGGGATTTTGAAGCAGGATCAATAAATTAATAAATAATTATAAATTCAATCTTAAATCGACAGCATCGTTTCCACATTATGCGACATTAATATATCAGTTGGTGAGCTGGGTTTCTGACAGCGAGTGGAAGTAAGAGATGCACTCAATGTGCATCGTTTGGCATTAGCGATGGTTTACAGTGACGTAACTTTGTAGTCCATAAATTGTAAGCAAATGATTTAATACGAATAAATTAAATTTGCAAAGATATAAATAGTAGCATATTTAACTATAAAATGTTCAGTTTTTAAAAGACGTTTTCAATAATTCCCAAGATGGTATAAATATATAGCCTTCAAATTACAGGTTTAACAGTAACGTAACTTAGTCTATAAATTGTAAGCAAATGATTTTATGCTGCGTTATCCAAATAAAATAGGTTTTGTTCAGAAATAAGTTTGTAATGGATTAACATATATAATTTAGTAAAAATAAGAATGATTTAAATAGAAAAGTTTTTTATAAAGCAATTTATTGAAGCTACATATCTAATATCATAAACATTCTGTATTTTACTTAATTTAATTCGGGATTTTGAAGCAGGATTAATAAATTTAAAAATAATTGTACATTTCATCTTAAATCAACAGAATCGCTTCCCATTATGCGAGAGTAATATATCAGTTGCTGAGCTAAGTTTCAGACAGTTAGTGCAGGTAAGAGATGCACTCAATGTACATCGTTTGGTAGTGGCAATGGCTTACAGTGACGTAATTCTATAGTTCATAAATTGTAAGCAAATGATTTAATACGAATAAATTAAATTAGCAAAAATATATACAGTGACATATTTAGCTGTAAAATGTTAAAATTAAATGTGTGATATGTTTCAAAAGTTTATTGATTAAATAATTATATTTTATACTAACGTATTTAACTATAAAATGTTCAAATTAAATGTGATATTTTTTAAAATGTTTTTGATTAAATAATTTTATTTTTAGTAACATATTTAACTATAAAATGTTCAAATTAACTGTATTGTAGATAAGCTGTATATTTAAATATATTTAAATTGTTGCTACAGTGCCAGTTGGGTATAATCATATAACATATAATTGTATGTTATCATGTAATAGCAGTTATTACATATTGAGATTATCAACAATTATATTCTCAGTTTCATCAACAGTTATGCTAATTTTAAAAATAATTGTTTTGATCTATATATTTTAAATTTGAATTTTCGATCAATAAAACACAAATTTATTATATATTTCGATAGTTGTTGCTACATTATCAGAAACAAAACTAACTTATATGGAATGATGATGACTGATGATGTTACTAGCATCGGCTAGCGAAATATAAAAATAAATTAGCGTTATATTGATCCTGCTTCAACATATTATAATATTTAATAATTTTGATATTTAGTAATTTGAATTTGAATATTAAATTTGAATATTAATTTGTAAGTTATTAAATTTGTAATATATTTTTTAGTATCAAATTTGTTTTCGAAATTTTCATCAGAAAAAGATTTATTCAACTAGCGAAATATAAAAATAGATTTGTGTTCTATTAAACCTCATCCAAAATTCCAAATTTAATATATAGATCAAAATCAGTGTTTTAAAAGTTGAACTATTAAAAGATAAAGAATTTTATTTTACACTCAAATGCTTTTAATAAAAATTATAGAAACTTTCACATAAAGGAAGTAATTTTTAATTATTCAGAGTTTTATGAAAAAATGTCTTGTAATAAAATGATTGTAATTCGTTTAAAATCGATACGTTAACAGGTATATATCTCTGGTTATCGTACCCACAATTTTTGAGCATACATGTATGATACTCTGTGGCAATTATATAATATGAAATTTGAATTTTTGTGTAGGACGTTTAATTATAACAAGAAACAAGAAGGTACTTGTGTTTTACACTCTGGTGGGATCAGATTAAAATAGTAAAAACATGTTTTGTAACTTTTCAATCAGAGTCAATAATTTGATTAGATATTGAATTAATATGCCTATCTAATTTCCATAAATGAAAATTTAATTTCCATTTTCGATTAAATATTTCCAGTCAAAATCACTGAAAACGACATAAATTTTTATGATTATATTTAATCATATTTTAAAAATATAGCTAGTTTCAACAATTTTAGATGTTATATAGCCGAAATTAAACATACAAATAAGGAATATTTTAATATTTATTCAAAAATCGAGGACTACGAAATCTTGAAAAATAGACTAATCGATAATGTCTATTCTTATTAATAAGGAATACATTTTTGAATGTTATTTTTACATAATAATATGATAATAATACGGTATTTTAATGATTTATTTTCAGTCTTTATATTTCCTTATCTTTTAGTTTTATCAAAGACCGATCGAAAACACTATAGCCAAATATAGAAAGGATTTGAAAGAAGAACAAGGGCAACACGTTTTGAAATGCTTTTTGTCATTTAATAGACGCTAGAACGTTCTCGAAAATTCAATAAATGCTGTCAAGCTTCTTCAATGGTTCTTTCAAACAACTTAAATGCTTTTATTGTTAATAATTTTAAAGGAACCAAGAGAAACATTTATTTTCCAGAAATACCATATTCTGATGGCTACTGCCAATATCGTCAGGTTTTACAAGTTTTACCTTGTTGATCCTTTTGTTGCTACAGTTCTACCTGCTTTAATAATAAAAATTAACTCAAAATTTGACGAATGATTAAGATTTATATCCTAAAAATTCTAAAATTAGATAATTGGTGCATATTAATAAACACGAAATTAGTATGATAGTGCCCTAACGAAACACTATGGTATTAGAAGGAAACGTAACAAAAATGTTACCTCTAAAAATTTCTCGAGTGAATAAATAACTCAGATCAGGTAACTGAGTCAACATATAATTAATTATTTATAAATCAAACATAATGCTAAATAAAAATAAAATAATCAAATAATAAATAATTAACAAATAAATATTATAAAAAATTATGAATAATTAAATAATTTTATATAACATTTCAAATAAACTGTTTTAATCGTTTAGCGTTCAATAAAGCTACAGGCCCCGACAATTTGTGCATTGAGCAATGGATAAATAAAGATCATTAAGAAAAGTTTTCCAATTACTTTATAAAAGAAACTAGACAACTTCAGTCTTTAATATTTTACTCTTTATTATTATAAATCTAGAAATTAAACTTTTCTAAATTGTTATTTACCAGATCAGGCAACTGAGTCTACGCATTTTTAATTATTTATAAAAATAAAATAATAAAATAATAAATAATTAAAAAATAAAGATTATAAAAAATTATAAATAATTAAATAATTTTATATAACATTTCAAATAACTTGTATCAAGATATATAAAAATTAAAATTTAAAATTAAAGTTAATTGTTATGAATTGACTAAAAATAATAGGCGTTGTATCAGAATAAGGGTTAGAGGTCATCAGGAGTAACTACTATGTAATAAGGTTTCGTAACATATTCCTCGACCAAACATAGAGGAGGGGCCACGTACGCGCTAATGAAGTATTTCCTAAAATTCTAGTTTCTTCCATGTGCAATCTGGGTTTATGTGGAATCAGTTGTTTATATATACAAAATGGTGTAGATTATATAATTAATAAATTTGTATTCAACGAATTTTCTAAATTTATTATCAATTTGAATCCGTTTGAAATATGGATCAAAGGCGACGGTTCAGAACTCATTCTAATGATGTTGATTCCAATATATATAATTGTAAATTTTGTCAAAAACTAGAGTTCGATTACAAGTAGAGCAGACTTCCTTATCACTCCCAGACGAGCTGATGTTAGCCGGCAGCACTCAACAGTAGGGTGAACTACCATCAGTCGTTTCGGCTGCCTTGTGATATATTTCTGTCGTAATTTGATAGCTGAAGCTATTATGTAGCCAGCTAATATACAAGTTAGTCGAAGAGGTCCTAAAATATCTCAACAAAATGAAATTCAACCGATTACCAACAAGACCATTTCAATGCATCATTTCAATCTGATGGAGGACCATCATGTTTATCTTCAATATAATGCATGCTGAGAGACGAAACAACGATGATACAGGGACGTCCACTGATGAGTCCCGCCCTGTGGAGTTGTCTGAACAGCATGCTTTCTGTCGTAATGCGATATTATATTTCTAACGCTTCTTTAATATCTGCTAAATCTAGATTTGTATAAAGCGTACTAAAATCGTACGTATTTATATTCTGAAAATTTATTCCTTTATTGTGTTCTAAATATGCTTTTGGAGAATTAATACTGAAATAGTGTTTATACCAGTATTAATTTCGATTACCTTACAATATGATTCTTTTCAAGTTGTGACTTGAAAAGTTGCGACTTGAAAATGATCTAAACGATCGAAAGTTTGTTAACAAAATCCTAGAGTCTATAATAATTCCAGCAATATGCATAATATAGTAAAAACATTTAGCATCTAAAATTGATTAAATTAGTTTTCATAACTTTCCTAAAAGATCAACTTCTGCGATTGTCGAATAAAACTATAAAAATAAAAATAAAAATGTTATTTTATTGCTTATTCTGATGTAAATTAATGCAAAATGAATAATAGATGACGTCAAATTAAATGTTTTTATTTTCCTTATAGTTGTTTACTTTTATTTGACAAATTAATAATATATTAATCATTGTATCTGATCTTGTATCCGAGTTCGAATCCGATCAGCACCAGTGTACGGAGTAAGCAGGTAATATGGGTCGAAACGTGAAAGTTTGCTATGGGTCAGCAGCTGATGATATCCATCCAGGCTGATTAGTAGCGTCATGCTGTATCGAAAATAGGAACAATATCTGTGAGGATAATGTCCTCCCACAACCAAAAGCATTTCAGCTCACAGATGCAATCAAGTTAAATTAATGACATGTAATGTATCCTTGTTCTTTAATTGGAAAATTATTTAATTTTGTTCTTAGCAAAATATCCATTTTTACTTTATAATAAAATAATAATAAGTTGATACATTAGCTGAACTAATGAACTTAAGTAATCCAATTTGCTCCAGTAGTGCCTTCATGTTTGTTAAATAGCTTAAACTACAAGCAGGATTTTTTTCGTACAATGAATTTTTGGTTTTCCAAAAAAGTAAAACGTTACTTAATACACACGTGTTGTGTGCATCCCAATTAAGGATACTTTATTGTAATTCAAAAAATCGTTTGATAATTACAATTGTCTAAAAATCGATAAACGCTAAAAAGACTGGGCGCATCAATGGGACGCCGCAGTTTGCGTTATAGCTTTTTAAAATGACTGTCCACTAAGTATACATTACAAAATTAAAGTCTAAGAAGAATCATTACAAAGGAAATGACCAAAGACCATAACGAACAATTAACGTCACTTTCAATAATAAATGCGACAAAATTAGCGCGATTCAAATTAGGACAATGATTCGACTGACAATGACAAGAATGCCAAAGAGAATTGTTTAAAGGACATCTAGATCAAGGTAAGAATTTAACTCAATGACAGACATTTTAAAGAGTACATATGTAATGCAGAGCAGTCTAAATAATAAACATTTAATTCGAAATTTTGCTCAAAGGAGATCATAAGCTGCTTAAATTTATTTTGTAATATAAATATTCCAGAAGAGGAAACGTTTATGACAAAATATTTAACACAACGGTGTTCGTCATCTATTATATTTCATAATATTAAATCATTTAAGTTAATGGACCTGGCAAATTTTTATAAATAAAACGACTGATTAAGTATAGAATTTAATGATCTCTTAACTATTCATAACAAAAAACTAGAAAAACCTTCATGTGGATCAAATTTTTTAAATTTTCAAAATTTGATAGCAAATCAAAATGAATAAAAATAGTTAGACGACATTCTTTAAAATAATTTGTGATTAATATAAAATATAAGGTATATATTTAATATGAAGTATAAAGTGTATATTTTTCGCTTAAGACTTTTAATTTATTTTTAATAATATCTTTTTTTTTTGATTTTTACCCCTCCATTATAAGAGCAGAAAAATAAGACTTTATTCTAATAAAAAAACATTAATTTATAAATAATATAAAATACGTAGACAAGTCAATTTTTATGAATTGAGTAATAGATAAGAATTTTGACTACTAATTTATAAGAATTAGTAGTCATCAGGAGGAACCTTTATGCTATCATGTTTCCGCCCATATTCCTCGACCCAACATAGCAGCGGGGCCAAATACGTGCTAAAGACGTATTTCTCCTTGTGAAATTTGATTATCTAGTGTATCTTATCTTTGTATCTACAAAGTCCACATGTCATAAATATAAAGTCAACGGTCACCAGGAGGAACTGCTCCGTGATCAAGTTTCTGCACCTATTTCTCGACCCAATACATGCTGATGATGTATTCTCTGATGTAATATTATTATCTAGCGTAACTGATTGCTCTATCACTGGGTATAATATTTACGATGTATAAATTACCAGTCATTTAATAACAGTTGATAAATTTAAAACATTTGATAATCTCATATTTTCTCTTTATTAAAGTATATGACGCTTTATGTAAATCACATTATATATAAGATTCTAACTTTCTACCCTCATAATATAATCACTGTTATTTACAGAAATATTTATTCGTTTTTTGAATGAAACGCGTAAATATAAAATTTATAAAATAAAAAAAAATACATTATGACTATGAACGTAAAGATATGATATAGGGGATGGAATTATATAATTTTATAGAATTTAAGGAAATGATGTTTTTAAATAATGTTTTTAATAATAAGGAAATAATGTCACTAATATCACTCCTTCCATCTATTTGCCTCCACAAGCACGTCTCGACCGCGATGTTTCCGCATTTAGATCCATCCTCTCGTCTATTGTTCATGTGGATAAACCATCCTTTTTCATCGACATATCTCCTGTCACATTCATCCGTCTAAACAAATCTTCTCTATCTAAACCTTCCCAGCCCCCTCTCCTAAAAGTTGTTATCAAGCTTGTTCTCACGCGTCTTCTGTCCTCTCCCAACGATTCAAACTCATGTCCTTTTCAGCCACTCGCATTTTTGTCGATCGAACCCCTCCGAAATTGCTCAACTCTAATCAGCCGCATCGAAAAACGCCGTGGCGAGGAAAATGGCGAAATATCTCCCGCCATCCGAAACATCGACGGAGATTTTCAAGTTGTCCACACCCACCCAAAAATTCGATGGCGCTCCATCTTCCCTATGTGTCTTCTCTACTAGAACCTATCACCACCACCACACACCGTTTCCGCCTCGGCCTTCTCAACACTAGATCTATTCTCAATAAATCCAATCTCCTCCTCAACCTATTCACCAAGCAAACCTTCGATCTCTTCTGCCTCACCGAATCCTGGCACTCCGATTCTGACGACCTCTCCATCCGCCGTTTGCTCTCTGACGGTTGCTCACTAGTCGAATCCGCTTGCCCCCTCAGCAAATCCCCTTCTAAATTCTCTAAACATAACGGCATTGTCGCATTCGCCCGTCACCCCGCGTCTATTCGCAAAATCACTTCACCTATCAGTACTTGCTCTTTTGAACTGATCACTTGTCGTTCATCAAACCCGATCACTCTAGATCTCGTTATCGTATACTGTCCTGGTTCATCTGCTCCTTCCTCCTTATTTTTTACCGAACTCTCTGATCTTTTGTCCTACTGTTTTTTGTCCTCCATTCCTTCAATCGTTCTTGGCGACTTCAGCATCCGCCTCGACCGCCCCTCTTCCACCGAGTCCATCCAGTTCATCAACATTCTATCCAACTATAACTACAAACCACTGTACCCACACATATCCTTGATGGAGCACTCGACATCATCGCTGTCCCTGATCATTTTGCTGCCTACACCTCACTGTCCATTTTCGATCCTTGGCTAGCCAATCACGTTCTCGTCACCCTTGATCTGACTCACAACCACACCCCTCCTCACATACCTACAATCCTACGTCGCCCTTGGAGAAATCTTGATCTCTCCCTTCTCCGCTCTGCCTTATTCAAATAGTCTCTTTTCTATCCCACAATAACATATTCCTCTACCCTCGATATCGCCTTTCTTTTGGACTCTGAACTCACATCCATTCTCGATCTTATATTGTCCTTCAAGCCTCACCCACACCGTCGCTTGCACCGTGCCCCATGGTTTGACATTCAATGTCTACTCTCAAAGCGTTGACTCCGTCATGCTTTTCGAGTATATCACCGCCCTCTCAGACGTGATTTCCGCTCGATCACTCCGTCTTTCCGTGATTTCTATCTTGCTCTTCCCCAGTATCATCTCAACCTACAACGGACCAAATGCAACCCCTTCTGGCGGCATAAAATCATCACTTCATTCAACTCTAAGACTCTCTGGCATACTTTTAGCTCAATCCTTGCTCGCTCCTCTTCGCCGTGCAACATCAATTCCACTGGTTATTCTTCATTTCTCCTGACCAAAGTATCCACGTTGCTCTCTCGCATACGGGTCTCCATCCTATCCCGCTCAGCCCCACCTAGCCTCATCCTTCCGAAATTCTTTCATCTTATCCCTGTCTTACCTTCCGAAGTCTCATCTGTTCTCATGTCCTTGCCCAGCAATACCTCACCTGTCGCTCACCTGCCTACCCACATACTTAAATCTGTATGCTCATCGATATCCCCTTTTCTCACAACCTTGTTTAACTCGTCCATCCGCAGTCGTATCTTCCCTTCACACTGGAAATCCAAAATCGTTCGTCCCCTCCTAAAGAAGCAATCGCTCGACAGTCCCTTCCTTCTAGCTATCGCCCCATTTCACTGTTCCCTACTCTTTCTAAGCTCTTAGAACGCCTCATCTTAATACAGATCAACGCTTATCTCTCTTCATCCAATCTGTATCCTCCTTTCCAATCCGCTTTCCGCTCTAATCACTTTACAGAAATCGCCTGCATATAAGTTTACAACGACTTTTTCATTTCTTGAGGCAAGGCTCTATATAGTGTACTCATCTCTCTCGACCTCCTCTCCGCCTTCGACATTCTCGACCACTTCGTCCTCCTTTCTCGTCTTCGTTATGATTACGGCTTTTATTTTTTCTCTGTAGCATGGTTTGCCTCATATCTATCCGACCGTTCCTTTCGCGTCTGTTCTAATTCATCATCCTCCCCTCCCATACCTATCTTTTGCGGATCTCGCAAGGTTCAGTCTTAGATCCCCTGCTTTTCTCTCTTTGCTTGGCGATCTCTCTCCGTTTATCAAAAATCTCTCCTTTAAAGTTATACAATACGCTGATGACATCCTCATCTATGCTCATGCACCCGCACATCGCATACACGATATCGGCATTTCTGCCTCCAACTGTCTTTCTTCTATCTACGAACGTCTCTCCAATCTACATCTCGTTCTAAACGTCGAAAAGTCCAAAATAATGTGGATCCTCCCCAGTAAACCAAACATATCTCCTCCCACTGTATCTTTTGCCTCATCGATCATCCCCATAGTCCACAATCTCACTTTCTTAGGCTTCCATTTCGATGATCACCTTTCCCTCAAACCCATCGTCCGTGACAAGGTCCGATCTCTAACTTAATTCTCCGTAACATCCGCCATATCCGCCCCTTATCGACTTCCGTTCTTGTATGTCTCTTCTTTCATCGCTTCTTCTCCCTAAAATCGATTATTGCCTTAGCCTTTTCGCCAATTCTTTTAAATCCATCATCCTACCCCTACAACGAATAATCAACTCCGCCGTTCGAGTGCTCTTTCGTCTCCGTCGCTTCGACCACACATCCACATATCTTGCCCAACTCTCCTGGCATACCATCCACATCCGCATCAAACTCCGCCTTCTTCTCGTAGCTTTTCGTCTCATCGCTGTCGGCTCCCCATCGTTCATCAACCTTCCTCAATTAGAAGACAATCGCCCCACCTCGCTATCGATGCGTTCCCGTCATACCCTTTTATTCCACGTTGCCAATTACTCAAACAACTAAGGTCTCTGATACTTTCTCGACGCCGCCCCACTCGCCTGGAATCAACTCCCTCTCGACGTCCGCTGTGATCCCTCCTTAATCACATTCAAACACCTCCTCCGTTCACACCTTATCGACACATAATTTACATTTTTGTTTAGTTGTGGTCATGTAAGCGTGTGCTGGCACGCATTTGCCACGTCAAAATAAATCTTTGTTTTTAATGTTTTGTGAATTTATAAACTTTAATATTTACGCGCTTCATTCAAAAAACTAATAAATCTTGTCTTTAGATAACAGTGATTATATTATGAGTGTTGAAAGTTAGAATCTAGTATCACACTGTGATGCTTAAGAAGCTAATAAATAAATAAATAAGTCAAAATGTTGAAATATTTTGATTTTACAATTGTTATTTAATAAAATAAAAAATATTGTTTATTAAAATACATCATACACTATAATATAATGTCTTAGAAGAAAGAAAATATGTGAGATTATTTTTTAGACAAAATTAAATCAAATGTCTAAAAGTTTTTATGAACTTTTAATTTTTTATTTTCGTAATAATTGAAAAATTTGATCTTCAGGAAGGTTTGTACGAAATTTTAATAGCTAATTAAATAGCATTAAAATCGACACTTAATTCGTCATTTAATTTATCAAACGGATAAATTCGGATCTTGCAGTTTAAGTTTGAAATGAAAATCCATTTAGAAGAACTAAAATGGAATAAGACTTAGAGGATCAAAATTAGTTAGATTACTTAGAATTTTTCTTATGATAATTTTAAGTCATCGTTTTGTTTCAATCAAGACATACTTTATCAAACTATACACAAAAGCTAGAGTAAACAGCCTATTAATATTTTCGCTTTATAGTAATATATTCTGCCACTCGAATTTGGCGACGTGCGCGTTCATCATCGTCACATTCTATCATTGATTATATTGCCAAAAAATGATATTAAGCAATTTAAAGTTAAGCTATATAAAAATTAAATATTAATATTAATGTTAAATATCAATATTAGATGTTATGTTAAATATTATATTAATAAAATGATATTGAAATGTAAAAACTATATAAAATGCTAATATTTATCAACACAGTATTTATTATTAATACATTCATAGTATTTCTTAACAGTTTATTTAATAAAATAAAGCTCTTATTTATTTTGTTATTCTAGCAATCGATTAGATTGCTAGAATAACAAAAGTATTTAAGTACTGATATTTAAAGTACTGATATTTAAGTTTCAGCGGTTAAACGTGAACTAATAAAAAATTAAGTTAATTCTTTAAAATAATGCAAAAAACACATGAGTTATTTAATCATATACGAATTGGGAAATACTTTCAAGTTATACATTTGAATAGCTATTGCAAAAATTCTACAGTTTATGATTTTTCAAAATATGATATGTAATAACCAGAATTTCGATTTGTATTGTCATTGAAAAATAATTACATTTTGTTCATAATAAAATCAACCACTTAGATTTACTTTTAAGCTAGCAAATGCCAAGGCCTCGAAGATATATTCAACTCGGACCTGACGAAATTGTAGAAGTGGCATTACGCAGTCCCATGAATGAAAGCGATATGATTTTTAACTTTCCAAAGGTAAATCAAATCACTCAATTACTGAATCATAGAGTACGAAAAAGCAGATAAATAATCGATTCAGCGAATAACTTTTTCGAAAATTAAATTGCCAAAATTGCAATCCTTTTAAATTTATATTCTCTTAATATGTCATAAAAGATAATTATTTAGGTACTAAATAGAGAATTAATGATTTATTAATCCTTAATTATAATTAATTAACATTTTACTAAATAATTAATATGGAATTTTTAGCTTTCTAGTTAGAAATAATTTTATTTAGAAAATTTAAGTCAGACGTACTCGTTAAGCCGTGTTCTTTATGAAAACCAGTTAATTTTTTAGAGCAAACTTATCAACTAAGGTGATATAATCTTTACTGCAGCGTTAAACTATAACATTTCTAAGCAAATATTGATACAGATAATATAAAAAGATTTAAAAATATATATTAACTCCATATATTCACATTTAATTATTTAGACACCAGTTACACTTTTAATACGGAGATACGTCAGCTCAAATATAATTCCGAATATTTTCTTCATATAATGTTTTCTTCATATCTTTATCATGAGATTTTCTTTTTATCTCTTTATATTTATGTGTGAATTTAAAACTATCTAAAAATCATTACTGACATAAATCACTAATTCTATAAATCTGACTGCCAATATTTTCGTGATTGATCCGATTTATTAGCCCTGTTTCACTTTGTTGGAACATTCAAAACTCAGAAATCGTAAATTTAAACAAAATTATGAGATAATTCAATAATGCAGAATCGCAAAAGAAGCGCTTAAACTCTAGTAGATTTATTCGAAAAATTTTATTGAAATATTGAATACATAATTTATTATTATATATAGGATTAAAGTAGAGGGCAGAAAAAAATAGTCATCAAAATTTCAACGGTAATAATGATTGCACAGGTTTATCAACTTAAAATAAGGAAACAGACTATAGATGACTCGTTCGATAAAAGTATTTATTAGGAAAAAACAAATAAGTTTTCGAATTGAAGGTTGCACCTTCCCCTACCTACGCTGATTTGAAATCAGAAATGATTTCAATTAAATTTGCAAAATGTAAGACGAAAGTCTTTTATTAAATCTAAATGTCAATAAAGCAGACGAGTATAATTTAATATAATATTAAATTATAATATCTATATATTTGTTATAATATTATAATATAAGGAGATAATATATAATATATTTATTATAATATTAAATATAATTTATATTTTAATAATTTAATAATTTTTTATAATTTAATATTGTTAATAAATACTAAACCCATAATCTTCTTCCATTTCAAATATATAGTTATTACAGAAACAAAGAAGCAGAAAATATCCTTTAATTGATAAAAATTCTATATTTCGAAAGCTTATGATATCATCAGGATTACAATAAAGTGTTTCACAATTTGTTTCCCCCGTGTTTTCAACATTTATACAAAAATACAAGCGTCATTGTGCCACGCGTTTCTACTTAAAAGAAAAAGAAAATACCGAGAAACAAAACAATCATACACTAAAATTTTACACACATTTTAAAAGACAAATTTTAAAAGAAAGAAAAGAACACAGAATCATAAAACAAAATGAAATTAAAATCATAAAAAATATACGAATTTAATAATAAAAATAATGTAAAAGTAGAGTAATTTAATCTAAACCAAAACAAAATAATAATACAATTAGAAAAAAACGAATTGAAAAATTTAAAATAATGTAATATTAGAATAATTATAATTTAATTTAAGGTTGTAATCGGATTTATTATTAAGCATTAAATTAGGTTCATTTTTGATAAAATACGATTCTTGAATAATGCGAGATAAACAAGTTACTTTCAAATGATTAAATAGATGCATTTTCAAAATCAACGAAATGATTCAAACTAACAAAATGCTGAGCAACAGCACTAAAATTGGTCCCTTTACGTACATTGTAATTATGTTGTTTAAAACGCTTAACCACACCTTGACCGGTTTGACCAACGTATACCTGTTCGCATTCTTTACAAGGTATTTTATAAACAATGTCATCTTTGTTAAATTCTTGTTTACGCTTAAAAATGTTGTGAAGTTTAGGTAATTTTCTGTTAAAAATGTGCACTTTGTTAATACAACTGTTTTTATGTTATTGTTAATAAACTTTGAAAATACTGAATTCCACTTGTTACTAACAAAAGGTATACCTATATGATGTAATCTTTTATCAGGACCAAAAACTTTATTTTTATGCACTAAAGATTTAAATTTAGCTTTCTTAATAGCCCAAATGGGGAAACCACTTTTTAGTAAATTTTGTGTAATAGCCTTTTATCTTTCACAAATTAAGTGATAGTTAGAACAAATAAGCCTGTAACGTAAGTAATGTGACGTAGCAGTGGAAATCGGCCAATTAGTTGGAACCTTTGAAGTCCAAGAAACAATATATGGCCATGTACCAAATTTTTGATAGATACATGTTTGAAGTATAGAAGAATTAACCAGCTTAACCAAGACATCGAGAAAATGTATACCCACATTAGATTCAGAAGAAACGAACCATTGAATTCGAGAATCCTTAGAATCAAGCGTATGGGTAAGGAAATCCTGTGTAACGAAATTCTGAGCAACCAAAAAGCATCGTAAATATAACGAAACCACCTAACAACTCCATCAATACTATTGACAAAGGAATTTTCCCAATTTTTCATGTATTACTCGGACAATACGGGAACAAGGGGTTTGCCCATTGCCAATCCATCGATCTGATCCCACATTACAGATTCAAAATTAAAATTGCAACGACCGGTACACATTGTGAAGAGAGTATGTCAATCTTCATGATTAAGAAGAATATCACAAGGTGGGTTAAGAGCTAATATATCAGCTGCAATGTTTATAGCATCAGAGAGCGGAACGTTAGTGTAGAGGGAGGTGATGTCAGCTGTAAACAGTGAATGTTCAAGAGCGTTATGTCCACGGATTAAACGAGAAAAATGAGGTTCATTCTTAATGTATGATAAATGACTATCAGTTATATGAAATCGTAAAGTGATAGCAATAAACTTTGAAATTTTATGGCGCATACAGGTACAATATTCTCTCTCTTACACAGTTTGAGAAAATGAATTGAGGATAAGCATTTTGCGATTTTGAGTTCGGTTCTTTCCAAATCACTAGCAATCGACAAGACAGCAGTTCTATAGTACTGACAAATTTGATAATAAATACTAAATCCACAATCTTCTTCTATTTAAAGGATATAAGCTTATATAAGCTTATATAAGCTCATTTCAAACTTTTAAAAGCTTCTTTGTTCCATTACAGGAACAAAGAAGCTTATAAAAGTTTATTCATTCTTATAAAATTTTCAAAGTTTATTGCTATCACTTTACGATTTCATATAACTGATAGTCATTTCTCATACATTTAGAATGAACCTCATTTTTCTCGTTTAATCCGTGGACATAACGCTCTTGAACATTCACTGTTTACAGCTGACATCACCTCCCTCTACACTAACGTTCCGCTCTCTGATGCTATAAACATTGCAGCTGATATATTAGCTCTTAACCCACCTTGTGATATTCTTCTTAATCATGAAGATTGACATACTCTCTTCACAATGTGTACCGGTCGTTGCAATTTTAATTTTGAATCTGTAATGTGGGATCAGATCGATGGATTGGCAATGGGCAAACCCCTTGTTCCCGTATTGTCCGAGTAATACATGAAAAATTGGGAAAATTCCTTTGTCAATAGTATTGATGGAGTTGTTAGGTGGTTTCATTATATTGACGATGCTTTTTGGTTGCTCAGAATTTCGTTACACAGGATTTCCTTACCCATACGCTTAATTCTAAGGATTCTCGAATTCAATGGTTCGTTTCTTCTGAATCTAATGTGGGTATACATTTTCTCGATGTCTTGGTTAAGCTGGTTAATTCTTCTATACTTCAAACATGTATCTATCAAAAATTTGGTACATGGCCATATATTGTTTCTTGGACTTCAAAGGTTCCAACTAATTGGCCGATTTCCACTGCTACGTCACATTACTTACGTTACAGGCTTATTTGTTCTAACTATCACTTAATTTGTGAAAGATAAAAGGCTATTACACAAAATTTACTAAAAAGTGGTTTCCCCATTTGGGCTATTAAGAAAGCTAAATTTAAATCTTTAGTGCATAAAAATAAAGTTTTTGGTCCTGATAAAAGATTACATCATATAGGTATACCTTTTGTTAGTAACAAGTGGAATTCAGTATTTTCAAAGTTTATTAACAATAACATAAAAACAGTTGTATTAACAAAGTGCACATTTTTAACAGAAAATTACCTAAACTTCACAACATTTTTAAGCGTAAACAAGAATTTAACAAAGATGACATTGTTTATAAAATACCTTGTAAAGAATGCGAACAGGTATACGTTGGTCAAACCGGTGAAGGTTTGGTTAAGCGTTTTAAACAACATAATTACAATGTACGTAAAGGGACCAATTTTAGTGCTGTTGCTCAGCATTTTGTTAGTTTGAATCATTTCGTTGATTTTGAAAATGCATCTATTTAATCATTTGAAAGTAACTTGTTTATCTCGCATTATTCAAGAATCGTATTTTATCAAAAATGAACCTAATTTAATGCTTAATAATAAATCCGATTACAACCTTAAATTAAATTATAATTATTCTAATATTACATTATTTTAAATTTTTCAATTCGTTTTTTTCTAATTGTATTATTATTTTGTTTTGGTTTAGATTAAATTACTCTACTTTTACATTATTTTTATTATTAAATTCGTATATTTTTTATGATTTTAATTTCATTTTGTTTTATGATTCTGTGTTCTTTTCTTTCTTTTAAAATGTGTGTAAAATTTTAGTGTATGATTGTTTTGTTTCTCGGTATTTTCTTTTTCTTTTAAGTAGAAACGCGTGGCACAATGACGCTTGTATTTTTGTATAAATGTTGAAAGCACGGGGGAAACAAATTGTGAAACACTTTATTGTAATCCTGATGATATCAAAAGCTATCGAAATATAGAATTTTTATCAATTAAAGAATATTTTCTGCTTCTTTGTTTCTGTAATAACTATATATTTGAAATGGAAGAAGATAATAGGTTTAGTATTTATTATTTAATTCTTCGTTTTTATTAATTTAAAAGAATTATTAATATGCAGTTAATAATTTTAAAAATACTTAATATTGTCAAATAATTAATTATAATATTATTAATGTATCGACAAAATAATGGATATAATAATTAAGTTTAAATACTTAAGTTGTAATATTTAATTTGTAATGAATTTCGTAAATACTAAAAATTTGCAAACAATCTATTGATTAATAATAAATACGTGATTTAAAAGTGAATTTTTCATTAATATTTTACATATTTAATTGTGATGTTGATATTTAGACTGGCTCTCAAAACTTTGCGAGATCAATTCGACTTGCTATATGGTATACGATTAAAATTACTATTGATGTTTTATTAACATATTTGTTTGCTAAAGGACCGCAAGGACCGATCACGTTGAGTTAAAGCATATTATGAAATCCCGTGATGTTAATACTTACAGAATGATTTCAAGGTTAGTTCTTACATTTGCTAAATATTCACTACAAAGTCTAAATATGTTTTAGCCTTGCTGATGTTCAAGACTTGAGCCAACGATTTAATGAATGTGTTTGTATATATGTTCAAAGTGTAAGTTACTAAAACTGACTGGAATGTAAATGAATAAAGCTTTTCGAATTTTTATCTAACAGGAACTCGGACAGAAAGCTATTGAAGAAAAGAAGCAAGAAAAATATTCACCCTTGAATTTGGAACTTATTGATCTTGTGCTTCTGCTCATTTACTCATTTGCGATTGAGAATCCATCAAAATTAAACGAAATCAATCGAAATCAATCACAAGTAAGATCTTCAACTAAAATTGTGCTAGATGTAAATGACATTTAATGTCACAATATGTACACAATATTAACAGAAATATTAATAATATAAATATTCCTATTATTTCAAGAAATAATTTTTAATTTTTAATTAAATTAATTGCTTAAAAATCGTTTAATTGAAAATATCCGCGTAAAAATTGATATTCAATATTAATATCCAAAGTAATCATTTAAAATCTTTAAAATGCTTAGATCTTTGCAAAATTACACAATTTAGTTATTATCAATAAATTAATTTTATTGTATAAGTTATGCAAAATATAAAGGCAAACATTATTTAGAGTTTTATATCCCTTTATGATAATGGAAAGTAATAAAAGATTCACTCATCTTTCTCAAACATGAATTCTTGTTTTACAATATGTCGTAATGGAATGCATTATATTTTATCTGATTAAGTGGTTTTGAATTTTAACAAATTTACTACATTTAATACAATTTATATCAAGTTAATATTTAAAATCGAAATTTAAAATAAAAATCAATTTTTATGAAGTGACTAATAAATAATAGACGATGTATTAGAATAAGGATTAGATGTCATCAGGAGGAACTGCTATGAAATCTTAAATAAACCAGATCAGATAACTGAGTCTAAGTATTTTGTATTTCATGACAATTTATATTTTGCATAAATTGTGTAATACTCATACATAAAAGAATAAATCAAATCAGCTAACTGAGTCTACGTATTTAATATAATTATAAAATAAACACAACATAATAATTCTAAATCAAAATTTAGTCATTAAATAATAAAATTAATAATTGTTTTTAGATTTTCTATAATTTGTATCAACTTAAAATTGAAATTTAAAATAAAAATCAATTTTTATTAACAGACTAATAAATAACAGACGTTGTATCAGAATAAGGATGAAAGGTTATCAGGAGGAACTGCTATGTTATCAGGTTTCGGCATATAATTCCTCTACCACGTTTTATCAGACATTTTGAATACGTTTGAACACATAATAAACACGTTTTATCAGACATTTTGAGAAACATAATAATATAAAAACAACAAAACATAAATATTAAAATAAAAATATGTTCCACGTTTTGAAAACGACAATTTATGATATTTTATTCTATTATTTTTATAATAAAAATATATTATAATACAATAAATTTAGAATATAATTTATAATAGTTTTGTCAATATTCATGTTGATCTATTCAAATTTTAATGTTTTATAATAAAATCGAAACCAAATTAAATTATTCACATTTTATTGAATAATTTTAAGTTTTAAATTTAGACTTACGGCGAGCTGGATTTCGATGCGGGCCATGCACTATTTCAATGTATGAATTTAAGCAATAACGATATATTTCTGGATCTGGGCAGCGGTAGCTAGATATTTAATATTGACATGTTAAATTCAAAGATTATTTTAGGTATTGGTAACGTGGTACTTCAAGCAGCACTTACATTTCACTGTCGAAAATCTTATGGAATTGAATTGTCTGCGTATAGAGCAAATTGTGCAAGGGTATGAATAGTATATGTAATGATTAAATTTGTTATTTTAAAAATTAGTAAAGTTATCAAAACAACATATTTAAAAAAATATCAAATATAAATATATTCATAAATCAGATCAGATAACTGAATCTACTTATTTTATATTACTTATAAATTAAAAATAATGCATTTATTTTTATAAAAATAAAGACAAATAGTTATAAATAATAAATAATTATCGAAGATTTTATACAACTAATTTTTAGTTGAAAATTGCATTCAGGTCTAACTTCACATGTTTCATTTTGGTGAAATAAAATAATAGACACGAGCCTATAGAAGCATTCAGTAGGAAGACTATATTTTGAGAAGGGCATATTCTTGAAAAGGATAGTATATGCTTGAAAAGGACAAACAGGTGAAAGCTTATAGATTGTAAAAATTCAAATTAATATTCGTGTATAAAATAAAAATTTAAATAATTAATTGTGTCTATAATAATGTAAAACTTATATTTCTAAAAATTTAAGATAAAATTTATTAAAATTTTAAAGCAAAAATCAACTTTTATGAATTGACTAATAAATAATATAAGAGGTTATAATTAATAAATGATAATAAAAATTTTATATAATTAAATAAAAGTTTATAAAAAAATTTATAAAAATTCAAAATAAAAGTCAAATTTAAGTTACTAAATTATGAAATAAAATCATATGATAATAATCTTTTTTTATTAATAAAATAATTTAAAAATAAACTATTGTATTTATGCATTTTTAATAAATTTTAGTAAATTTACTACTTCAATTAACATATTAGATTTATTAATTAATTATTAAATATTCCTTATCAAATTGTATAATATACTATATTCCTTATCGAATAAGGAATAAAAGTCAGGAGGAGGAACTGCCATTTTATTAGGTTGCGGAACCTATTCTTAGACCCAACATAGCAACGGGGCCAAATACATGCTAATGACCTTTTTCTTCTGATTAAATTTGATTATCTATTATCTTATTCTAATACAATAAATCCAGAAGGTTGTAAATTGGCAAGCTCCACAGCTCAGTAAAAACATTTTTTTGAATAGTGTTTATCCTACCTTTTCACAGCTGCAAATGATCCTTATTATATATTTTTCTATTTTTTTATTTTTTAACAAATTTAAATAAGCTGTACATAAATTAATCAGAGAGAGTTGCTTGTTTGTATTTTATAGCATGTTCACTTTTATTTAATAAAGAATCAATCAATCAATACATGTTGTTTATTATCCATAATGTTGATTTATAAATTGTAAATAAAGGTTTAATTATATAAGATTTTATACAATTAATATTTATATAACGACAAGTTTAATTAATGAAATTTAAAATAAAAATCAATTTTTATGAATTGACTAATTTTTTTATGAATTTATCAACTACTGTAAATATAACTTGGTGTTTCTGATTACTTTTACGATTTCGACATCTCGATGACAGTAACATATTTTACTACTCAACATAAAACACAACATTGTATAGAGCGAATTATTCAGTTAAAGAAGCATTCTGTTTATTATTTCACACCTGCTATTAAGTTGCTCCCTTCTTGTTGATTAATATTCGTTTGCTCCCATCGTAGCTGAGAGCTACAGGGGAGAGATAACCGATGCTTCAAATCTTATATTTAAGACCAGCTTTAAGTACGGCACAAGAAAATTAATTTCGACCGAGAGTATTCGAGATTGTTTTGGTCATTTGTAGTGACCTTTAGTGATGACTGGTAAGATCGATCATTAAATAAAAACGTCATTTAATGATCGGTTTTATCACGACGACTATATTCAATGTTTCAAACAGAGCAGATATGAGTTAAGATCTGCAATTTAAAGTATCATCTCATGATCGAGTTTATCACGACGAATCTATTCAATGAATCAGATCAGAGTCTACGTATTTTATACTATATATAAATAAAAAATAAAGATAAAAAATTATAAATAATAAATAATATGAGTGATTATATAAGATGTTAACCAATTTATATAACTATAAAATTTATAATTAAAACTTAAATCATCATAATCAACTCGATACGAGTAAATAATTTGATTATTTGAGTTAATATAGTCATTTTATATTATCGTTATTTATCGTCGTAATAAATAAACGATAATAATAAATTATAAATAATAAATTTTGAGGAAATTTCGTAATAAATTTCATCAATTTTATAAATTAAAAATTGATGAAAAATAGTATATTTTTTACATTCTTTAAACAGTATAAATTATATTTATATAATTATTGTTATATAAATATAATTAGAATAAATTTCGCAGCATTAAAAACTCAAACTTATGAATGATACTAATGATAGTTACAATAATTAATATTGACCAGATTATTAATCAAATTATTTATTAGTATCTACAGATTTATAGCGTGAGAAAAAAACTGTTCCTTTGTGTGATAAGATAGCCAACAAAGGTAATATAGGCAATATAGATAACCAAATCCTTGCACTCAGATTCCGACGACCTTTCCAATTAACCGTCTGCTCTTTGCCGGTTGCTCACTAGTTGAATCCGCCCGCCCCCCTCAGCAAATCCCCTTCTAAATTCTCTAATCATGACGGCATCGTGACATTCGCGCGTCCCCCCGCGTCTCTTCGCAACTCACTCTCCCTTTCGGTCCTTGCTCTTTTGAGTTGCTCACTTGCCTTTGTCGCGAGCCTTATCCGCAACAAGGCCATCTCGTCTAAGTTAATTCTGCGTGACATACGCCGTATCCGCCCCCTCATCGACTTTCTTTCTTATGTCTCTTCTTTCATCGCTTCTCTTCCCTAAAATCGATTACTGCCTCAGCCTTTTCGCCAATTCTTCAAAATCCATCATCCTACTCTTACATGTAATTCCCTCTTACTCGAACAACTACGCTCTACGATCCTTCCTCATCGCCGACCCACTCGCCTGGAATCAGCTCCCACTCGACGTCCGCCACGCTCCCTCCTTTATTGCATTAAAATGCCGCCTCTGTACTCACCTCCTCGAAACATGATTTAGATTTTTTGTTATTGTTGTGGTCATGTAAGCGTGCGCCGGCACGCATTTGCCAATTTAAAACTTTTTCATGTTTATTATTCACTAAGATAGGCAAAATAGAAATGTGACCAAAAACAATATTATTAATATTTATAAAATAGTATATAATATAATAATTATTTATTATATATTAATCAATATTAATGTTTAATAAAATTTAATTAACAAAATTTACAAAACTATTTCCTAAGTCGATTTAAATTTTATTCATCGCTTGATAATATTAAAAGATTAAATAATAAATTTTTGATTAATTATTTTAAATTAAATATTAATTAATATTTAATTAAAATAAATATTTTTACTTAATAAATATTTTATTAAAATAAATTAATTATTTAAAACTTTTAAAATAATTAAAAAAAAGTTTTACATGAAAAAAAGTTTCATATATAATATACATACAATCCTCTGGCAAAAGTATATTCAACTGCGTACCAGTTTGGAAAATTCTGCAGATATTAGGCAATTGGATAATTGTGAAGACGACTTGTATTTTTCCGTACCTTACAATTATTTTAAACTTTATTATTTTATTTATTAATTTTAACCAGTTTTAGTTATTAATTTTAACATTTTTATATATTTTTCCATATAAACGAAAATAAATTAATATTTCTGTATTTTTTCAGGAGATGCTGAATCATTTTCAGGTTGTAATGAAATGGCTTGGTCGAAAACACGGCGACATTGAGGTGAATATCACATTTTCCTAATCATCAAAACCTAATTTCTACTTTTACATTTAGTTGATTGAAGGAAACTTCCTAGATCCAAAGTATACAGAAATAATACAATCAAGCAAGTATGTAATAAAGAATTTTCATATATTTTGTGAATTTTCAAGAATTAATAAATTATTATTTAATTAATGAATTCTTTATTTATTATTTGTGCTAATTATTTTTCATATATTTATTACAAATCTATTATGTAACCTACTAACGCTTCATAATCTTATTGAGCAAATTTATTTTGATTAAAATTAAATCCTTCTTTGCTAGCAAATGTTTACCATCTATACAAATAGATGATTATAATAAAACTTAGGAAATTGTATTATATTTTAACTGAAGTTTGTCTTTAAATGTGGGAAGAATCCGAAACTTCATAGGATAATGTCTTTCAAATCGTCTTCTTCTTTTACTTCAGCGTTTGTTCCGCTTCGTTACGGAGTCCGCCTTTTCTGTCTCCATTTTGGTTCTATTGCTTGTGCAGAGGACGTGCCCGTAGCATTGTAGTCGCCTTTGTCGAAGTTCATTGAGCCAGCATTTCATAATGTTGATGCGACGGTTTTGTTTTACGGCTGACTTTTCACAAAGTCTATCACCAACCCTCCTATTTTCTCAGCACGGGCTTGGGAACGGCCACGGGCTTAGGATAATGTCTTTCAAATAATGACATATTATTTTGTAGTACACTTTTTATTTTAGGTACAACGAGTGGAATAGAAAAAATTACTTGGTTCGTCGTCATACTCAATTGAAAATCATCTTGAACTAATCGTATGAATTCCTCTTATATTTGCAGTAAATATCAATTAATAATAAAATTAGAAAATCTTTTACTGTCAAGGTATTGTTGTCTTGATAACTTAATAACGTAGTAATCGGGTCAAAGCCTTCAAGTAGAATCTAAATGATCTATTAATATTTTGTTTTGTAGCAAATATATAGACCATGTTTAACGCATGTGTAATCTTGATTGTCAAAGTGTTCATACGGATGTATTAGATAAATTCATTTAATAATTGAAAATGTCAAAAAAATTTAACAAAAAAATTTATTAATTTTGATTTGTAAATTGTTTTTAATGAGTAAACGTAATCAGAGTAAATATTATATATTAATAATAATATATGAGAAAATATTAATATCTGAGAATATTATTAATATTAATATTAATATCTGAGAAAATATTAATATTAATATTAAGCTTAATATTAAGTTTAATCTTCAAGTATTGGTATTTTTTGTGATAAGAAAAATCCTACAAATATTAAAATAAATCTTAAAATATTAAGATTTATTCATAAAATATAAATCATAATATTATGAATATTATAAATTATATAATATTATAAATCATATATTATTCATAATATAAATCATAAAATATTAAAATAAATCTTATATCAAAAATATAATAATTATTAATTAACTTTATATTACTTAATTAAATTACCTAATTAAATTAATTAATCATTTAATTACTTTCGTATTAAAACTAGATTTTGATAATTAATGACAGTTTTAGAAAGCATGAAAAAATGCATTTGCTAGTAAATTTATATTTCTTTAAATATTACTTATATATCATATATAATTTCCTCAATTTTATATTATTAAATGTAAATAAATTTATCAATTTATTAATTTACTATTTATTTAATATTATTTATCTTTAATATTTATTATATTACGTTTATAGTTTACGAACGTTTAATTAACAAATTTAATAAATTTAATAAATAAATTTTAATAAATTTGATAAATTTTTTATTAAGCGTTTAAAAATTGATGTAAAACACTTAAAATTAGTATTAGACGAGCTTTCAACTGTTGCAACTTTATATAGTCAAATATTTCTGCATCATATTTTTGAACCAAATATGATTTAAAATATAGATAGTTTATTATATAGTGAACTATATATGCACTACTTTATACATTAGAAACACGTGAAAGAGTTAGGTTATTGTAATACTTATATTCTTAGAAAAAATAGACGTTGTATTTATTGAGATTCGTTACCTGACGTTATTTTTAACGATATGTGAATCAATCCTATCATTAAACAGGTTATCCCCTTATACCAAATAGATTTAGTTTGTCATTAAAAACTAAATACATTTAGTTCGTCACTATTTACATCACCTCGCTTGAAATCATGATGTTGGTTTTTTGATTTTTAGTGGCCTGTTTGGCAGTATTGGGCAATGAAATAAATGAAGAGCCGATCAGAAGCATTTTTTACAGTAGTGGCAAATACATGAAGTGTAGGAATAAAAAGGGATTCTAACTGAGTAGATCTTATCATGGAATTAATGTAAAGATGCGAACCATATAAACACCCGTATCGCAGACATTGTGTATTGAAAGACTGGCGTTTTAAAGAAACCTGGATTTAGACTAGAGATTTTCAGTTGGATATATGTGAGATGTGATTGTAACTGAGGGGTATAACGCAAACGTAGGCCATTAATGATAAAATATTAGCAAGATGAAATCAAAGAAAGAGCATTGAACCTTGCCATTTTGTTTAAGGATTGCGACTGAAAATATGAACCAAAAGGCCGAGAGTGCATACTGAAGCACCTGAAGAAGCATAACTCGAAAATGTTGAATGGTTCGGCTTTATCGAATGGTAAAGATGGGAGCTTATGATCATAAGATATTCTAATTAATGACATAAGGAATGAAAGGGGATTCTAACTTGGCAGATTTTATCATGGTATCAGTACAAAAATACAATTAATATAAACGCTATTTTTTTGATCGAAGATTTTGCAAAAATATGTGTTGAAAGGCTGATGTTTCACAGATTTCTAGATTTAGCGAGAGATTTTAAATTGGTTTTTTTAATGTTGATATTACCACAAATAACGTTTTTATTTTAAATTTTAAATGTTATCGTTATATAAATATAAATTGTATAATATCTTATATAATTATATATTTATAGTTACTTATCGTTATTTTTAATTATAACAAATATTATTATTTATTATTTGCAATTATTTATTTTATGTAACATTGCTTTTAATTTAGTATAAAACGGGTAGGCTTAGCTAGCTTTTCTAATTTTTCTACCGATTTTTGTAATTTTAAAATTGTTCACTTAAACTTTACTTATCTTGAATTCTTAACCTTTCAATTTAGTCGTATATTCATAAATAATCTTGCCTTTGATGCTCAGATAAATAACGACATAACTGTTAGGCTTCAGCAACTGCCTGTTAATACAGTTTACATTTCATCGGTTCCGCTAGTACAAAAGCGAACCAGAAACAGAATTATCATTAATGGTAAAACATTTATAAATATTAATTTCGCCTCTAATAGTATTAATGTAGAGCTACAAGATACTATGGTCAAAGTGGAAATGATTGAATCCTTACCTGTATCGTGGACAAAAACCAAAATAAACTTTTACAAACACACTCTAGTTCCAATGGATGTAAGTAAGCTTTTTAAGTATGTGGAAATATTAAGAGCTTCGTAAGTATTTTAAAAGTTTAGTATTTGAAAATTATAATGAATTTATAGCTAATTAAAAAATTAAAAATATATCCATTCAAAATTATAACAAAATAAATTTATAACAAAATTGCGTAATTTTTATAAATCTAAGATCAAAAATGCGAGTTATAGAATCATATTCCTTAGGTCTCTTAACATAAATAAGTATTATCTTTGAAATTAAAAAGAATAAATTAATTTATAAGGATTTGCATATTTATAAATATGTAGCTAATTATAGTAATTCATAAACTAATTTAAAGATGTTAAGAAATATCTTGAATTAAAAGAAAAATCATCTTACCTATTTGAAGAAGCTGGACATCTTAAGAGTTAACAATAAAAACTTTAAATTAAATTTTAAGAAACTCATCTTTACCTTTTTAGAGAAGCTAGAAATATTAAGAGTTATTAAAAATACTTAAATGATAACTATAATCAATAAGTGATAGTCAATTTACAAACTTGAATTATTTTTTTTATTTTTTATTAATATAGCTTATATTATTATAATAATATAATATTAGTATTAGTATATATAATATTAATATTAGTATAATATATACTTTATCTCGATTAAAAAATTATCACCAAATTATTTATTATAAATAATAAATAATATAAACTTTAGTTAGATTAGTAATTCAAGTACTACCTTCTTTAAATTGATATAATAAAAAAATAATTTAATTTTAATTTTTAATTTAATTTATATATTAAATATTATTAAATTGATATAATAAAAATTTAATTTAATTTTTATAAGTATTAGCATTAAACAGAATATATAACTTACCTTAATTTAAAATTTATTACCTTAAATTTACTTACCTTAATTAAAAAAATTAAATTGCGATTTATTAATACAAAAAATACATTGAATTGGTGCAGTTTTTATCAATAAATAACAATTAACACTTTTATTTATTCACAATAAAACATTTTTAAAGGGTGACTGAAATTTTATATTCATTAATTTTATATTTATTTAAGTTTAATTTTTCATTAAACATAAATTAAACAAATAATTATTTAATGGATTTTTCATTTAACGTTTGTTTCATTGGAACAAATTTTTGTTCTAATTCATGTTTTGTAGAAACAAATTAATTTAAGTTAAAAACTACAATTTTCTACTTAGATAACATTATTTTATTTAATTTTCAAAATTATTAAATTTAATTATAAAATAATGATATGATTTTAATTATTAATAAGTAATTAAATCATAGCAACTATTTTATTCAAAAATTATTGGATCTTAAAATCAATTATTAAAACATTAATCAACATTAAGAAAGTAAAAAGTCTATTTTAATTTTCACATTGTATACTAATAAGAAAAACGGTTTCCACTTTTTTATATTTGAGTTAGATTGGCTATGTTCAAAATATAAATTGATTTAGTGGGTACGAAACTAATTTTAAGAAATATAAATTTTATATTAAATTGATTGTACGTAGCATCAATATTTGACCCTTATTTGTTATAGATAACACGAATTCCTGCCACATTGAATGATCCAGAAGAGCAAAGGCGTGGTTTGAAGAGACGCGTATCCAACTCAGAAGAATGACAATTATACTTTGATTTGAAAACTTGTATCTTTTGTAAATGTATTGTGTAACTATGTAATAAAGCTATTTGTTTTTTTAATAAAGCTATTTGTATTATTTAAATAAAGCTATTTGTATTGATTTTATTATTGTTGATCTTTTATATTGATTTGATGCTATTTTACATATACTGATGGAAGGGGGAGTTGTACCAACGAGTAGAAGAGCCAACGAAAATCGTTTGATTTCTATATTTTAAACTCAGGCACAATCGTGGCTTACTAATTAATGTCATATTCGGTAATGAAAACATGGTAATTTCGGGGATGCTGATTTTGGCAAAATGTTTTACTGAAATGTTATGCTTCTATAAAATTACGGATGTTACATTTAAGTCTCAATCAACCTGATGAGCATTATCTATTAAAATATCGGTGACAAGCGCTTTACTTTACTATGTTTTATGAGCAGTAAACGTTTCCTCGAATGTTGTACAAATTGACTTCGATTGACTCTAAATACGGTTCGAAATGTTTTTCCTACTGCTATAATTAGTGATGCTACTTTTACTTTGGGAAAAGAAAATTGGAGGACAGTCCAGAGTTTAGGATTAACAATTTTATATCGTGAATATGTAAACTCCTGTGTGTTAAAGACTTCAACTTCAGCTTTTATCCATTGATAAGTTATAACTAAATGATATATCTGTTATTTAACTACTTATTTTTAAACAATATAAAACACGTTATCCTCGTGTTTTCAAATGTTTTCTTTCAATTGAAGGCAGGTCCGTCCGTTGCGCCGTATGACACATCTGCCATTAACTGCCCTATCCAGTACATCTCTCTTTCTTCTTTCCTGGGTTTTTTTTAAATTGTTTTCTATTAGTATAATAGAGTAATGCTCATTTGAATTTTCACAGTCATGTGTTAATGCATGTCTGATTGATCCCTCAGTAATTGTTTTTGATCTTAAATCTGCTCTTCTATTGCTTTGTCGAATATAAAAAGACGTCGACGTTTCGCAAACGTATTGTTTTTTGAGTGTTATGCAAGTTGCTAAATATATATAATTTTTAGACGCACAGTTCATATTTGTCTTTATCTTGTATTTTAGATTAGTCGTTGTACTTTTGAAATAATTGTTTGTTTGTATAACTATGCAGGATAATCACCTGGGTCTTTAACATGCAGTGCATTCAAATTTCTCACTGACATAATTTGTGACCGGGATTGTCTTTAGACACGATGATACTAAAACAGACTTTAACTTATTTGTTGTTTTGTAGTAAATTTTAGGTGGAATTCCATCTATTTTAGTAGAAATATAACTACGAAACATGTCCCGGTTTAGTGATTGCAATGCAACGTCTTCTTCTTCTTAGCGTTTATCCCGTATGACGGGGTCCGCTTGCCACGATCGTTGACGCCAAAATGCCTTCTTTGCTGCGTCTTTGGGCGTGAGTCCGACCATTTTCATGTCCTTCAGAAGGGTATCCATCCATCTTTTCTGTGGTCTTCCTATTGGTCTCTTTCCGTCGACCTCGATTTGAAATGGTGCCTGCGCTAATGTGTTCACGTCTGCCCTCATTACATGTCCATACCATCGCAGCCTTGATTCTCTCAGTTTGTCTGCTATGGGTGCTACGCCAAATCGCTTGCGGATGTCTTCGTTACGGACATGATCTAGGCGAGTCTTTCCTGCGATCCACCTTAGCATTTTGGTTTCCATGCATCCAAGCTTACGTTCTGCTTCTGCTGTCATTGCCCAGCACTCAGCACCGTACATTGCTACAGGCCGTATTACGCTTCTGTAGAACTTCGATTTGAGTTTGTCTGGCATGCGTTTGTCGCACAAAACTCCAGTGGCTGCTCTCCATTTTGTCCAGCTTGCGTTGATGCGAGTGGTGACGTCTTTTGCCACTCCTCATGTGCTGGAGATGACTGATCCCAGATATTTGAACGCAGTTGTCTTTGGCAGAAGCACGCCATTAACTGATATGCTTACATCTTCGTTCTGGTTCGTCGTCATGTACTCTGTTTTGGCTGTGTTCAGTTTCAACCCAAACTGTGCCAGGCGATCGTGCCATTGCTGAACTTGTTGCTCGAGGTCATGTTTGTCTTTAGATACCAGCATAACATCGTCGGCATACAGGATGGTCCATGGTGCTTGTCTTAGAAGGTCTTTCGTAATCACGTCCATAACTATGATGAATAGTAATGGGGAGAGTGCAGATCCTTGGTGCACACCGACTGAGATTGGAAATTCTCTGGATTTTCCCGCTGCTGTTAGCACATTGCTCGTCGTTCCTTTGTACAACATCTTCACCCATTCGATCAATTCCTCCGGTACTTTTCTGCGTCTCAAAGCGTACCATATAAGCTTATGAGGTACTCTGTCGAACGCTTTCTCAAGGTCCAGAAAAGCTACATGGAGGGGCTGCTTCTTCTCTCTGTGCTTTTCAAGGAGTAGTCTGGCTGAGTGTATTGCATCGATGGCTCCACAGTTGCGCACAAAGCCTGCCTGGTTGACACTTAGTTTGACGGAGTCACGGATTCTCTTGTCGAGCACTCTCTCGAAGATTTTCATGGTGTGACTGAGAAGACGAATTGGGCGGTAGTTTTCACAATCTGCTGGGCTTCCTTTCTGCTTCCAGATTGGGATAGTTATGCTTCGACTCCAGTCTTCTGGCACCTCTTTTGCGTCAACAATCTTCTGGAGAAAATTAGTTAGCCATGGTGTCCACTCATCCGGATTGATTCTCCAGAAGTCCACCGCTAAATCATCGGGTCCGTTGGCTTTACCCGGCTTCATCTTCATCATTGCCTCGCTGACCTCTGCACCATTGAGTGGATCGACTTGTGTGTGATTTGGAGTCCCCTCTGGTATTGGTGGATGCTCAAACTCTTCTGTAAAGATGGCTTTAAAATATCTTCTCCATCTCTCCAGCACGTCTTGTGGGTGTATAATGAGTTTTCCCTGCTCATTGCTGATACCATGGAACTTCTCAATGTCTGCTGCCTTCTTCCGTCTTGAACGGGCTAGTCGGTACACGCCTTTTTCTCCTTCTCGAGTGTCGAGCTTTTGGTAGAGGTTATCTAGGTGGTTGCTCCTAGCAATAGCCACTTGTTTCCTTGCTTTCTTTTTCGCTCGGTGATATTCAACTTTGTTCTCCTGTGTTTGTGCTATCCGGAGAGCCTTGTATGAATTTTTCTTTGCCTTCACTGCGTCTTTGACCTCTTCTGTCCAAAACCAAGTTTCTTTGTCGATGTATTTTTGACATGGCTTGGTGGATCCGAGTATGTGCTTTGCAGCTAGGTGGATCGTGCAGCGCAACGCGGTCCAGGTGTCCTGTACTCCATGTATGCTAGGTAGTCTTATCCGGGCCAGCTTTGCCTTTGTTCCAACTGTGTCTTCTTCCCTCAGTTTCCACCACTTGATTCGGCTCGTCTTTGTTTGTTCTGGCCTCGGTTTACGGGGGACTTCAATTTTCAGGTCACATATCAGTGGCTTATGTTGAGTCGCTGTGGTCTCTGATGGAATGACCTTTGTGTCTAGCACCGTCTTCTTGTGTTTTCGCCTCACCAGGACAAAATCAATTTGCGACTTCCTGATTTGTGAGCCCGTTCCATGGTAATATGTGTACAGGTGGCTCGGCCTTTTTGTGAAGTTGGTGTTGGTGATGGTGAGGTTGTGCGTAGTTGCAAACTCCAGTAGTTGTTCCCCTTCTGCGTTCTTCTCACCTATGCCATATCCACCGTGACATTCACTCTCATCCGTCTGTCCAACATGGGCATTCATATCACCGGCTATGATCACATAGTCTTCTTCGGGGACTTCTGCCATCTTTTCATCTAGCATTTCCCAGAAGTCCAGCTTCTCTTTATCTGTGCATCCTGTTTGAGGAGCGTACACAGAGAAGTAGTGTACGGTCGTTTCGCATAATGCCAGCTTAATCTTCATCAACCTCCCAGTGTATCGCGTCATTTCGCACACTTGGTCTCTGAGTCTCTCTGCTACGACAATGGCTACTCCGTTTCGTGCTGTCTCAGTTCCCATATAATACAGTTTGTATCCGTCTCCAATTTCCTTGGCTTTTCCGCCCTTCCATTTAGTCTCTTGTATTGCAAGAATGTCAATCTTTCTCCTCTTTAGGTCAGCTGCAATTTCTCGAGATTTACCCGTCAGTGTTCCTACGTTGAGCGTTGCAACTCGTACGTATGATTGGGCCAGATCACTTGCGTCTCGGCGTCGTCCTTCCGTCGTGAACCCTCGCTTATTTGCCGAACAGACCGGGTCTTGTCTGATCGCACATCCTCGTGAATTTTTCAAACAGGCCGGATGGCACCTCCTGAACGCGTCGTCTACAGAGGACGCCTTAGTATTGGCGGGGTCATTTTGATTAAACTTTATCATGGTTTGATGGTTGCGACAATTGTTTTCCCGACCGGCTGCCGCATGCCTGTCGTCGGTAAGGTCCGCGTTTGGTTCACGCTCGCAGAGAGTAAGCGTTATCCAGTGGCACCACGAGGAGGAACGGACCGCACCACCATTGCAATGCAACGTGACATGGAATAATACAACATGTAATCTTGTCCGCCATTTTGTTGTTTTTACGCAGAAGATCTGTACGTTTCAACGCATATGTTTTTCTAATCTCACTATATATTGCTCGTCGTCTGTAACCTCGCTCTAACAAGTCTTGCATCAATTCATTTATAGCATTATACCGTATTTCGGATGTGCTTGATATTTTTATCAAGCACATTCATTTTGAATCAACGCTCTTTTTGTGGTCTGGTGATGTTCGCTTTCAGTATGCAGATACATTGAACACGATTGTTCTTTTCGATATGGAATAGTTTCAAATTTTGTTATATTTTCAAAGCATTTTCTACTTGTTTCTCGAATCACATTCATAAGATTCAGTATATCGAATTCTCTTGTTCCATCGTTTAAATTTAGACCAAGTGCCAGTGCTTTCATTTCATTTTCGGAAACAATTTGTTCGGATAAGTTCACTTCATAATCTTCATGACAAATGCGATCTAATTGATTTGGAACTAATCTTTTCGACTTTCTAAACCGCCGATTTGGATGGTATTCAACGTTCTTAATTTCCATGACAGATACTTTGCGGCATACTAATTTCGATAATTTTTTTGCTTTTAATCACCAATAATTGATTGTAGCGAGATTCATTGAGGCAGGAGGGGTGCGTATTTGATTCTCTTCCGTAGTAATTACGTATCAGACGCGTAACTTCAATCGACGCTCGCTTTAAAATATTGGCCAATTTAGACTGAAATTTATTAATTACTTTTGACTTAACATTTCTTTTGGCTAAACTAAAGTTTAACTTAATATGTAAGCCTTTTGGAATTACATTATTGTTGAGGCATACTGTCAAATACTGCATGTTGCACAAGACCTGCGTTTTGTGTTCCGAATCTTTGTCTCTCAGCAAGGTCCCATTTAGGACGCGTTCATATATTGAGTTATGAGCAGCGCTCGTAACTAGATAATCCAGGCCAGCAACTTACGAGCGCTGCTCATAACTCTCTTTATATAATATTTATATCGATATTTAATATTTATATTAAATTTCCGCTAATGATTTTAAATTTATTTTTAATATTATTGTTGATTTATATTTTAATATTTTCTGTTTGATGTTATTTTTATAGTAACCTAGTTTAAAATATGTATCTATTAAATTATTTAAATGATTTTGAAGAAAGTCAATATCATTACATATTGTTGCAATTCTTAAAATTTTATTATTTAATGTATTATATTTTATATTATATGGTATGCATGAATGATCATGCAAAAATATGTTTTTTTGTAAATTTAAATATGTCATCTGTACGATATAAATTAAAAGTAGTTTTAGTTAATGTTAATTTAATGTTCATATCTAGATATACACCTTCTTTATCATTAATATTGGTTTTGTTAAGAATAAGGCTTTCTGGATAAATGTGCTCACTAATTGATTGGCATTTCTAATTACGTATTTTAATTATTGATCTTAAAATATTTTTATACAAAAACAGTTATTTGTTGTAATTACGATAAAAATTCAAATTTGCGGTTTCTTGTAAACAAGGCCACATGGATTAATAGTATCTTATATTTGATTATATAGTATCTTATTCTAATATAAAGTATATTATTTATTATCCATACATCAAAAAAAATTCGCTTAATATTTTATTTTTTTAAATAATATTGTGTTGATTTATATATTTTATAAATCCACCAGGTGATTTAAATCAATTGGGCACAATCGAGAAGCTTTTAAATTCTTGTACAGTGTCTCGACCGATCGCTGTTTTGTCGTACTTTCAAATGTATGCCATCTATTCGGATGCAAATAGATGCTATCTATTTGCCATCTATTTGGATGCAAATCTGATTTCATAAATAATATAAAATACGTAAACAAGTCAATTTTTATAAATTGACTAATCAATAACAGACGTTGTATCAGAATAAGAATTAGAGGTCATCAGAATGAACTACTATGCTATCAAGTTTATCAAGTCCTCGACCCCAAATAGCAGCGGGGCCAAATACGTGCTAAAACGTATTTCTCCTTGTGAAATTTGATTATCTGGTGTATCTTATCTTTGTATCTACAAAGTCGACAGGTCGTAAATATAAAGTTAGAATTTCAAATGAGATACAATTTTTATGAATTTACATATTATTATAATTATATCTAATCATAGAATCGGTTATTATAGTTTATTTATTAGTTCGCTTGATCTAATTACATAAAATAATATTGTTTTGTTTTAATACTGATTTGATTTAATTTCAGTAGAGAATAAAATTTATTTTTTAACCCAAAATGATCAATCGCAACATTACAATCGCTATATTGTATTTGCATTTAAAAAATTTAATGTATTCTGTAAATGACCTATTTTATGGTAGTATATTTGTGCATAATAAAAATACTATCTTTTACTGAATTTGGATCATGTGATAATTTTTGTAAGGTCATCTGTTGAAAATGTTCAGGAGAGACTGTTAAAGGAATTGCCACACTCGTAGAATTAGTTATCTCCATTGACTTGGACAGTGCGTAATGAGTCGCATGAACACGACTACGGATGTTCTCTTTCGGCATTGATAGTTCTGGATTGGTAGTTACTATTTGAGTTGTAATGTTTCTGCGGCTTTCAATTTTCTGATAATTATCAACTAACACAATTTTTACGGATCTATATGAAGGTCGATAAACTGTACCAAGGTGGTATTGATTGACGGCAGTTTTGACATTAGCGATATGGACCTGGAAAGATTTTGCAGGCTCGCTATTCTGACTGTCTGAATTTGTATACGATACGTATCTACTATTATGAAATTTGCTACGCCTAAACTTACTAAGTACTTTACTAAGTCGCCTTGACAACCAGACTTGAAAAAATGGATAGATATGTGCGGCTAGCGTTGCCATCACAAAACACAGGACAACTATACACGGAATTGACCATTTTTTAAAAGAACTTAAAGGCTGAATTGCGAAGTCTATCGTTTCTTTGTTGATATCGAAATGAGTAGCAGAGGACATTGCGAAATTTTCAGATAAAATTTTAATATATTTGAGTTAATATTCGTACGATATAAAGTTTTAAAATAAATGAACATTTGTATCCATGGAGAGTACGTCAAAATCATCTGTTAAAAATGTAAGATGCGTAATTGCTGAGACATTTATATATTTATATGTAAATATATAACTTTATAACTTCGATATCGCTTTGGCGATTGCGAATGCGATCCTTTAACGAATGCCACGTATTGTATCGCCATAGTCCCTTTTATTTCTTATGGATATTCGTTTTGCGATATTCTGAAGATATTCTGCATTTATCGATTTGCTACAACTACTTGATGCAGAGAATATCATCAGATGGAATATTTCGCTTTCGACTAAACGAATTCCCTCCTGATATTTCGCCCGTTTCCTGTTCTCATAGTATGTATGTGCATCATTTTGGCGATCAGCAGCTTAAGATGAAGCAAAGCAGCTGTAAACACAAATTCCATAAAAGATCGCTCTGTAATCCATACGTAAAGACTGTTACATGTGAGATCGAGACGAGCACTGCGATCTCGGCTTGTAACGCATTCAAACCTCATATCTTCTGTAACCGGTTGCAGTATTTGTTCAATTGATGGTCGTCATCCAGCTTCATCTAATATTTCCGATATAACATCTCTAACTATATTGTGTCTAACAATTGGCCATCCTCCGGTTTTACACGAAGGCCAATGGCCAATTGTCAGAGGTGCTGTACATCGACATGTGTTAGAAAGTTCAAGAAGATGCCATCCATATCGGGTGGCTATCATGTCTTGAAATACTTGTTTTGGAAGGTGGAAATTATGTCGGACAATCGGCAACGTACTCAGCCATGAAGATGCTCCGTTCAAGTTGGCATTTATTATAAGAGTTTTCATAAGTGGGTCATTTGTTGATTTTGCGATTTCCCATATTGCGCTGTTTCGCGTATGTCTTTCCTTCCTGATGTTTGCGGCGATTTCAGTCTGCTTTGACACTATATCAGTAATATTGGTGTGATTGATCAAATGTGTACATATCTCAAGCGATCCTTTGTACTCAAACGATGGATCAATAGTTGGATCCGAAATCCAAAGTTCACCAAGACGCGATGGCAATCGAAATACGTTCTTATAATCTGAATTAATATCTGGTTTACCAAGGATTTCAGGCAGAAGTTCATCGAAGAGTGACGCTACTATAGATTCAAACTACTTAGGATCAACTTCACATGTTCGCAATATGTAAGTCCACTGACACTGGATTTATTTTGTCAATAACACGAAGGCTACGTTACTATCACATTTTGCAACCTGTACAAGATTCTGAATCTGAATCTTCCATACAGCTGCTATTTCCTGAATGCTTGAGGTCATGAATTTATTCGTGCAAATATAACTTCCTAGAAGTTAGATGTCGTCATTTCGAATTTCAATCCTATTCGAGAATAACTTTTTAACTTTTTATGTTTTTATTGTGTATTAGTATCTTACATTTGCTAGGTTTTACATAGAAACCATATTTTGGTCCTATATCGTTTATGATATACAGAACTCGTAATAAATCTTCAGGTTTACCCACATTGCTGCGTCATCTGCATACATCTGTTTATGACATTGGGCACTCTTGCTTCAATATAATGTATGAAAGCAACGATGCGGCAGCAAAAGCTGCCATCGCAAGCGAGTCACCTTGTGTTATACCTTCTTTTGACCATACCATTTCTATTCCAACTGGCATTTTGGCAGCTCGTGAATATGTATTATACAATTCATTCTTAAGAGCAGGACAAGCCATACCGATATTTGCTAGCATAAGTGATCGATTGACTTGATTGAAAGTATTTTTAGCACCCAGCAATAGTATGCAATTGTCTTCTGACTTTTTGTAGACATCTCTCACGGAATGAACAACTGCCTATGTTCCACACCTGACCAGCACACATCTTATGGTTACCAGAAGCCATCTGTAGATCTTTTTTAATGTAACGTAGAAGTGATTTGCCAACGATACGTCTTAAAACATCGCATATTCCAATAGGGCGTATACCATTATTATTTTTCATTGGTATTAATCTACTCACTGTGTAGGCATCGAGATGTTCAGAATCAACTTCTTCAGACGCTATAGTAATTGCAATATTTGCAATTGCTGTCGCTAGACACCTAGAGTCTAAACCAAATGATGTTAACATATGTCGCCAACTGTCAGAGTCGACCCCCAGAAGGTACAGCTGGTCCGTGTGTATTCTTCGACGCTCGTATTATGTCGTCTGCACTCATTTCACTGAATATTACACTAAGATGTTCATGATATCCATCGAGTGTATGATTTAGCACGAAATCATTGCCAGCTGTAGCTGATAGTGGGTGCAGTCTCTGTAGTTCACCTAGTATGGAACAATTTGAAGGATCCCCGCTCAAGTTTAGAATACCTGTTTCAGATGCGTTATGGGTAAGCAATCTTCTAGCCGCGGATAACCTTCCCCCTTTTAACCAAACGGATAATATTATTCGTACGTAAATCTGATGTGATTTTTGTATTGTTTCTTGCATGACATTTTGATTGCAAGAAATGCGCTTCCTTGAACAAGTCACTTAAGTTCTTCTATTTCCATAACATAATTCGTCTTTTGAGAGTTTTGGGTAGCTCGCTCGTTTTTCTAGAAGGAATTCTTTCCAGAATTAATTAACACATAACCACTTCTAGACAGAAGATTAAGGAATTCCTTGCTTTCATTACTACAAGAAAATTTATAACTGTGCTAGCAAATTACAAAAGTTTGAGATCTAAAGTAAATACAATCAAATTCAGATCGACTCGCTCCGCTCAATGAAAAATTTTAACAGCATAAATACACAAACAAAAAATTTAAACAGCTTAAACACACAACAAGGAGCGCAGTTTTAAAAATTGTAAACTATCGCAACCTACAGTTAATGGGAGCCAAGAATAAAAATCTACCAAAAGCCAAGCGAGCAATCTCTGTTGATACCGATAAAACCGGCAAGCTCGAAAACATACAAGTGGAATGCTCCGCTAGCGGCTGTCAAATCTGGACATCAGTAACACATAATTGTGCTTTGGGTCAGGAAACTTGTGGCGGGCCACCGTTCTACTGCGGATTCTGTGCGGCGAAACAAATCAACTTGTTAATAAAACGCTTAGAGCAATTGGAAATGACAACGCAGCATGATCGAATTTCTCAAATTTCTGATAAATCTACTGAGACCGTAAAGGAGCCGCAAATTGTATCGCAGCAAGATGGATTTTGTCAAGTTTATGATAAATCTGCCGAGACAGTGACGGAGCCGCTAATTGTTACAACTAATGTATTTTCACTCCCCGACACCCCACGTCCCGTCCTTCCTGTCTCGTTTCTCAATAACTTGCATCCATCAATCAAAATCACCTCCACCAACCTCCACTATCCTTCCACTCATAACCTTTCCTCACATCGCTTGCCACCCTCTTTATTATCATTATCCTCTATGTCTCCCGTCGTCAAACCAAATCCCTCCAAATCATCAACTGCCAGCTCTTCTATCGTGATCTCACTTACTCACGTCAGTCGTCCTCCTTTACGGAAGCGTTTTGCTTCTCGCGATCGTTGCATCATTGTTACTAATATCACGCCTTCTAACTCCTTATCTCCACAAGCACGTCTGGACCACGATGTTTCCGCCTTCAGATCCATCCTCTCGTCTATTGTTCCTGCGGATAAACCATCCTTTTTCAAGGACATTTCTCCTGTCGCATTCATCCGTCTAAACAAATCTTCTCAATCTAATCCTTCCCAGCCCCCTCTCCTAAAAATTGTTTTCAAGCATCGCTCTCACGCGTCTTCTGTCCTCTCTCAACGATTCAAACTCATGTCATCTTCAACCACTCGAATTTTCCCCGATCGCGCCCCTTCCGAAATCGCTCAAATCTCTTCAGCCCGCATCAAAAAACGCCGTCGCGAGGAAAACGCCGAAACATCACTCGCCATCCGAAACATAGACGGAAATTTTCAAGTTGTCCACACCCGTCCAAAAATTCGATGGCGCTCCATCTCTCCTATGTGTCTTCTCCACTAGTCTCTTTCGCCACAGCACATGGTTTCCGCCTCGGTCTCCTCAACACTAGATCTATTCTCAATAAATCCGATCTTATCCTCAACCTATTCACCAAGCAATCCATCGATCTCTTCTGCCTCACCGAATCCTGGCACTCAGATTCCGACGACCTTTCCATTCGCCGTCTGCTCTCTGCCGGTTGCTCCCTAGTCGAATCCGCCCGCCCCCTCAGCTCATGCCCTTCTAAATCCTCTAATCATGGCGGCATCGTCGCATTCGCGCGTCACCCAGCGTCTCTTGCAAAATCAATACCCCTTTCAGTCCTTGCTCTTTTGAATTGCTCACTTGTCGTTATTCTAACCCGATCACTCTAGATCTCGCCATTGTATACCGTCCTGGTTTCATCAGCTCCTACAGCCTTATTTTTTAACGAACTCGCTGACCTCTTTTCTCATTGTTCTTTGTCCTCAATCCCTTCACTCGTTCTAGGCGACTTCAATATCCGCCTAGACCGCCCCTCTTCCACAGATTCCATCCGCTTCATCAACATTCTATCCAACTACAATTACAAACTAATCTCCACTGCCCCCACACATATACTTGGCGGGGCACTCGACATCATCGCTGTCCCCGATCATTTTGCTGCCCACACCTCACTGTCCATCTCTGATCCTGGTCTATCCGATCACTTTCTTATCACCCTTGATCTCGCTCGCAACCACACCCCTCCTCACACACCTACAATCCTACGTCGCCCTTGGAGAAATCTTGACCTCTCCCTTCTCCGCTCTGCCTTACTCAAGTCGTCTCTATCATTACCCACAATAACATATTCATCTCCTCACGATCTCGCCTTTCTTTTCGACTCTGAACTCACATCCACTCTCGATATTCTCTTGCCCTTCAAGTCTCACCCACACCGTCGCTTGCACCGTGCCCCATGGTTTGACATCCAATGCCTACTCTCAAAGCGTCGACTCCGCCATGCTTTTCGAGTCTATCACCGCTCTCTCAGACGCGATTTCCGCTCGATCACTCCGTCTTTCCGTGATTCCTATCTTGCTCTTCGCCGGTCTCATCTCCACCTACTACGTACCAAATGCAACTCCTTCTGGCAGCATAAAATCATCACTTCATTCAACTCTAAGACTCTCTGGCATACTTTTAACTCAATCCTGGCTCGTTCCTCTACGCCTTGCAACATCAATGCTAATGATTATTCGTCATTTCTCCAGACTAAAGTATCCACGCTGCTCTCTCACACCCCGGTCTCCATCCTATCCCACTCTGCCCAGTCTACACTCATCCTTCCGGAACTCTTTCATCTTCTCCCTGTATCACCTACAGAAGTATCATCTGTCCTCATGTCCTTGCCCAACAAAACCTCACCTGCCGATCCCCTGCCTACCCACATATTAAAATCTATATGCTCATCGATATCCCCATTTCTCACAACCTTGTTTAACTCGTCCATCCGCAGTCGTATCTTCCCTTCACACTGGAAATCCGCAATCGTTCGTCCCCTCCTTTAAGAAACAATCGCTCGACCCCTCCCTTCCTTCTAGCTATCGCCCCATTTCACTACTCCCTACTCTTTCTAAGCTCTTAGAACGCCTCATCTTAATACAAATCAACGCTTATCTCTCCTCATCCAATCTGTACCCTCCTTTCCAATCCGCTTTCCGCTCTAATCACTCGACAGAAATCGCATGCATAAAAGTGTACAACGACTTACTCATTTCTCGAGACAAGGCTCTATATAGTGTTCTCATCTCCCTCGACCTCTCCTCCGCATTCGACATTGTCGACCACTCCGTCCTCCTTTCTCGCCTTCGTTATGATTACGGCTTTTCTTCCTCCTCCGTAGCATGGTTCGCCTCATATCTATCCGACCGTTCCTTTCGCGTCTGTTCTAATTCATCATCCTCCCCTCCCATCCCTATTTTTTGCGGGGTTCCACAAGGTTCAGTCCTAGGTCCCCTGCTTTTCTCTCTTTTGCTTGGCGATCTCTCTCCATTTATCAAACCTTACTCCTTTAACGTCATGCAATACGCCGATGACATTCTAATCTATGCTCATGCACCCGCACATCGCATACACGATATCGGCATTTCTGCCTCCAACTGTCTTTCTTCTATCTACAAACGTCTCTCCAATCTCCATCTCGTTCTAAACGCCGAAAAGTCCAAAATAATGTGGATCCTTCCCCGTAAACCAAGCATATCTCCTCCCATTGTATCTTTTGCCTCATCGATCATCCCTATAGTCCACAATCTCACTTTCTTAGGCTTCCATTTCGATGATCACCTTTCCCTTAAACCCTTCGTCCGTGACAAGGTCCGCTCGTCTAACTTAATTCTTCGTGACATCCGCCGTATCCGCCCCCTTATCGACTTCCGTTCTTGTATGTCTCTTCTTTCATCGCTTCTTTTCCCTAAAATCGATTACTGCCTTAGCCTTTTCGCCAATTCTCCAAAATCCATCATCCTACCCCTACAACGAATAATCAACACCGCCGTTCGAGTGCTCTTTCGTCTCCGTCGCTTCGACCACACATCCACATATTTTGCCCAACTCTCCTGGCCCACCATCCACATCCGCATCAAACTCCGCCTTCTTCTCGTTACTTTTCGTCTCATCGCTGTCGGCTCCCCATCGTTCATCAACCTTCCTTTCTTAGACGATACTCGCCCCACCTCGCTATCGCTTCGTTCCTGTCATACCCTCTTACTCCACGTTCCTAATTACTCCAACAACTACGGTCTCCGATCCTTCCTCGTCGCCGCCTCACTCGCCTGGAATCAACTCCCTCTCGACGTCCGCCGCGCTCCCTCCTTTATCACATTCAAACACCTCCTCCGTTCACACCTTCTCGACACCTGATTCACAGTTTTGTTTTGTTGTGGTCATGTAAGCGTGCGCTGGCACGCATTTGCCAAGTAAAATAAATCCTTTTTTTTAAGCGAGGCAGTGAAAACAAATTTGGCTCCCAATAAATTATAACATTGTATAACCGCGTAATTATATCACCTGCGTTTACTGCTGTTTGTTGCTGTGCTGAGCAAGTGAGATCTTAATCAATGAATAGATTCATAATATCATATATTAAATTTATCCGATTCTGTGATTGTATCTTATTACTAATACTCATGTTCTGACAGGACGCAGCTAAGCAGTTAATGCAAAGTCGACCTTACTTAACACATTTACAATTTTTGCATTTAGCAGCCTGTCCGTTACACAAACAGCATTTGATGATACATGTAGGATGCCCTTTGAGCATTAACCTTCTGTATATTTAATAATATTAATCTTGGTGGACAAGATGGAACTGAAATTGTAAGTATTTATAAGAATCAAGACAATTTTTTGAACATAATATATAATAAACATAAAAAATAAAAAATAATCATTGCTTGGAAGGTAGGCTAGTATTGCGTGTCGTGCTTTGAGAAAAACAAATTCTCAAATAAATAAGCATTGGTGACGCTTGAAGCGTGTATATTTTAACGTATCATATCAATTTCGTACATTGGTGTCTTAGAAAGTTGATCACATGATAAGCCGTGGATAAGATTTCTGTATAATATAATTATAATTGAATATAATTATATTATATAAATACATTAAATTATTATAACAAACAGCAGCAAATTAGCTATAAGCTCATGTCGCTGACAAAACAGGATAAAAAACGTCAACAAATTAAGAATTTAATCACAAATAAGTCGTAAATTCCTTCTCTCGGCATCAATTGCTTTCTTGATAGCATCACTAGATATACTACGAGAGATATAAATGCATCTTAGTACATTCCACTCGTTAATTACCCTGGTTGCAAATCAATGGTGAACATGAATTCTTATAGTAGGCTTTATTAATTTTCATACATAACCACGAGTTTATCGTCTATCATTCACGGATAATAAGCTAGAGAGACCATCAAAGCCATCGAAAATAATTTTGATTGCAATTGATAAATCAATGGCCGATCTGCGATATTTTAAGGTGCCGAGACGTAGAGATGTCAAGCGTTCAGCAAATCTCAAATTGGAGAAATTCTGAATCACGCGCGCCCCTTTAAGTAACAAGTTCTCAATGTCACGGGATTAATTTAAAGTCTGTGAATAAGTTACAGGTAAACCGTATTCAAGGATGGGTAGAATATATGAGCAAAATAGTAGCTTGAACATTGATGGACTTATCTGATCAAAAGACTTTAAAAAACATTCATAAAATAAGATAGCTTCAATGGCAAATATTTCTAGTGTGGACATTAGTTTTTAAGCTACCGGTCATCATCACACCAAGATCTTTGAATTCACTTACTTGACTTATCTGAATTAAACCTATCTGATACGATGAGTTAAGTGAAGAAACAATGGATATCTTCGCACATTTAGAGGGGTTAACTCTCAAAAATTTTCCGATTCCCATTTTTCTATACATGTCAGATCATCTTGAAGGATCTTAATGTATCTCTTATCTATAATACGCCGCCATATCTTCACATCATCAGCATAGATAATGACATCAGAACGAATTACAGATTGGAGATCATTGATACATACAATAAAAAGAAGTGGTGAGCTAGCAGCACTCTATAAAACGCCAGAATGAATAGCGAATGAGGTGGACATATCTGCGCATACACGTACTTTGAAAGAGCGTGAACCTAAGTAATTTGAAATCCATGCGACACACATTAGACAATCACTAAGTGACCTCAATTTGTGAATGAGACGATCATGCGGAACAGAATCGAAAGCATGAGAGATATCTACGAAAAGTTTATCCGATTGAACTGGCCCATCTAATGAAGACTGACATGAGTTCGAAGAAACCAAAAAGTTACTTATTGTTGATCTATTTAGTCTAAAACCGTGTTATGAGTCAGTGAGTTTATTGTTATATTCCAAATCAGACGATATGCTTTTGACTATTAGCTTTTCAAACAACTTACAAATAATCCATGTCAAGGCAACTGCGTGATATTTCTTACATACTTGTCGATATCCCTTTTTATACACTGGAATTACAATGGACTTCTTCCAACATGAAGGAATTCGAGAATGGAGGATAGAAAACTGAAAATACGAAAAGCATGAATATATTTGAGGAGTAATTTTTTCAAAAGAATTGAATGAAATCCGTTCGGTTTTAGTTTACAAAGAAGTTTCAAAATATCGTCAGCACAAAACGACAGATTAGTTCGATCGAATGCTTCTGAACCCTTTTATGATTTGGAACTACACGATGTCCGTGAATAGCAAAGCATCGTTGAGAACTCCTGGGCCAATAAATTTGCCATGACACTCTTGCACATGGCCTCGCTTTGAGAATCATCCTTCAACGATAATAGTGGAATATTCAAGCCCGTAATTTTGCAAATGTACGAGAATATAACTTGCCATCCATAAAACTCAACTTCCCCTCAAACTGATGACGCTTCGTCCTATTGAGAGTAATAAATATATTCCTAATTTGTTTGAAAGACTCATAAGATAGTTGCCCACAACGAAATGAAATTCACGCATGTTTAGTGCGCATGAGTAATACCGGATAAGCACATCGAACAAATGACAAACTTCCTTATGTGTTTTTAACATAAGAGAATGCGATATCAGTAAGTTATAGAGTGTGCTTTCAAAAACATTCCAAGCCTCGTCAATTTCGCATATATACGAATTTGGCCATCTAACCATATTTAATTTGTGGATAATTGCGTCGAAATTAGCCTTCTACAAATTCAGAGGCTTACCCTGCCGGAGACTTACCGACGTTACATTACGGGCACATTTTAATGAAAAGGACAGTACGCAATGATCGCTCATCCCCAGTTCTGAAAGATAATCTATGTGAGTAATATAAGACTTAAACGCAGACAAGACCACGTCTAGCTGGGCAGACGACTGGCTAGCAAAACGGGTTGCCACAAGTGCATGCTGATGCAGACCACAGTTGTATAGAACACTCAATAAAATCGAGTTCGATCCAATGCGACTAGGAGACTTTAAAGATTCCCTGTCTGTTTAGGGAATATTTAGATATCCTATTCTGTTGACTACAGAGCTTAATAAGTTCCATTAAATCATCGCTACTCGCCAAAGGATGACGATAGAACACTAACACAAACAAAGAATTGACCTTATCAAGGCACAATTTGAGGATAAAGCATCATTCCCATTTGTATCACTAACCGTTTGCAAACACACTACATTAATACCTAAACTAGAATATAGCACAACATTCCTCCCCTGCGACCAGATCGATCTCATCGAAACAGATTATATACATCTCTGGATAATAAGCTATCGGGAACAAGGTCGGAGAGCCAAGATCCACTATGGGCAATGATATTTGGATGATATGTAGCTATAAGTTTTAATCCATCTATATTATTGACTATGCTTCGGACGTTCGAATATATAGCTTTGAGCCATTTGTGTTTTTTACGATAAGGCGTATTGGGTTTTATTCTATAATTCTCAGAAATATTTTTCACAGCGGGGGCCATTTCAATCGTGGACTACGCCGAACTACCCCAAAATTTACAATATGCAGATCAGTTTCTCCAGATTATATCCGAGCATTTAGCTTAGTCCGATCAATACGCCAGAGGCAACGCTTAGCGTTGGTCAGCAACCGAAATGGAGACTGTCTCAGTTTAGATCTGCGTTTTACAACTCACAAACCAATGAGGAAGTATGAAAGACAACTTATATCAAACGTGAACGTCTTTTAAGATGGTTGCGACGGCCTATCCTAAATATCGCAATAGGACGAACTTTTAAAATATAGGAATCTTCTGGAGAAATAATAACTTTCAATATTTTTTGGAATTGTTCAACATCATGGTCCACGCAAGTTTGAGCCACATTTGACGACGACTCAGGAACGTTCGTAATGATCAAACACTGATCCCGAAAAGATTCATTAGATTTGTCGGACAAGAACGACTTGTAACTATTTAGTTGGTCATTTGGTCACTGAGTGAATATCTGACTGGAAACTTTACAAGAATGCTCACTTTCGATTGCAACCTGGCGTGAAATTTCGATATGATGAGATTCTATATCATTGTTATCAGATTGCTTTGTGAAATAATGTGATGTAGGCCATGTGGATTGTGACTTGACAACGGAATTTGGCAGTTTCTTTGATATGTATCATTTCCAACTCGGTGTCCATATCCAGACTATATATGATTCTACTAATTGTGAAATTTGATGTTATGTCATCCCGGAGTATATGACTGATGCTTTTTGTATCTCGTAGGTTTCCAACATATGTATGATTAGAAACAATATCGTGATTTGGCATAGTTTGACAATCTTCACTGGTAGATCATTCGTCCTAGTCACATTTTTTAAGTACCGCAAAACTCCAATCGACGGGATGAACAGCGTCGGATTCTTTGAACGTATCAGCAGCAAGTATGATATCAAAATTATTCAGTGTGATCCTTTAAATATTTCTCGATAAAATCGAAGCGCTGCAATATCCACAAATAAATTTCATATCACACATAGCTGATTGCTCGAACTCCAGAATTAAGACGGTTGTCCAGATATCGCAAGCCAAGGAATCACAACAAACTTGTTGGGATGAGTATTTCAGAGGATACTTGGTATTTTACTATCCCATTTAGTATTGTGGATCAGCAATTGTATTGTAAATCCAATTAATTGTGTTGTATATATTATCTTGTAAATTTGTTTATTGTGTGTATTATCTCTCGGACGTTTTTACATCAAAATATATGATAATTATATTATTATGTATTATATGTTATAATATATAAGAACTTACTCGACACAATACGTCGCCTTATGTGACCCAATGAAATACGCATGTTCGACAGCGTATCTTTTTCTGCACATATCTGCCAACATAATGCTATATTGCAAGGCGACTCACTGAGCTTTATCCTATTCTCGCTGTTTATCTGTCACCTGCAATGCCCACCTATCTCGCATGCATTATCTTGTCCAATTTTTCTATAATTCCTCCTCGTAAAATCAATTCACTACATGTAGATCATAATCTCTCAACATTACATGCAGTTTGAAGCTAACAAACATTTAAAATTTCAAATCTTCTTAAAATCAAAGATAAAGAGCCTACAAGTATAACTTTACATGCAATTCGCCATTAATATTGGAACACTTTTGTTTTCAATGTGCGATTATATATTTATAGATTATTTAAAATTGTTATTTACTAAAACCTAATAATTGTACTGTTTTATAGCAGTTAAATTATTTATATAATTTAATTATAATTAGTAATTTAATTATTTAATTATATACTATATATTAATTATAATATATTCACAACAGTTACAAAATTATATAATATATATTAATTATTATATATTCCCTTTTTGGATGAAAGAGGCGCACATTCAAATGAGTACAATACGGACGAAATATTTTACGGTTAAGAAAATCCCTACGAAAATGTTTGAACAATTTTGTTTTCAATATAAATACTGTGCATTTCGCTTTCAGCTTCAATATTGATGTTCAGTCCATTGATGTTCGCCGATATCGGCGAACATCAATTAGACTGGCTGTGTATCAATTAAAATGTTTGGAAATATTAAAATTGGCTGATAAAAATTGCACCGCAGTAATTTAATTAATTAAGTTATAGAAGTAATTAATAATTAAGTAATTAGGTACTGGTAATAATTACGTGATTATTTGGGTAAATAAAACAAACTTTTTCTGCATACACAAAAAGAATATCCTTTATGGATATTTAGAAAAAAGAATATCCTTTATGGATATATTTTTATACAAAGTTTATTCTATTTTTGATTTGAGGAGTGCGTATCACCAGAATCGAACCAAGGAAACCAAACGACATCATAAACCCTTAAAGCATCTGGGCGCCTATATCAATTTACTAGGATCCCATTTTGGATCACGAACGGGGTTTCAGCGTTTTAAGGTGCGATCGACACATTTGTATCAGATTAAAATTTTCAGCACGTATTTGATATTCTGACAATATTACCGCCACCATCTACAAACAAAAAGATCAACATATTAACTTGGCAAAATTTCGGCTGGCTACCAGGAAAAGAATGTTTACCTTGTAATAATTAATATACTTGGTTATAATATTGGAAATAACGGAATTCGTCCGTATCCCGAACGCTTACGCCCTTTTCAAAAACTGAAGATTCCTAATTCGCTCAAATCTCTCAAGCGTGATTTAGGCAGTTGCCTATTTTGTGAGGTGGATCCCTAAATTCTCGGCCGTCCCTGCTTCCTTGTATATAACAGGTCACTTTCCTTTGATCATAGAGAAATTAAATCCCTTAACATATTAAAGGATCTTTTGTGTGAGGCATACTTGAAGTCCATAGATAACGGCCTACCTCTTGTAATTGAGCTTGATGCATCTGATACCGCGGTATCTACTGTACTAAGCCAAGTCGTCCGGTTGCTTTTATGTTCATATTTTTAAATTCTCGCGAACTACGCTACCTGGTAGTTGAAAAAGAAACACCTGCAATAATCGAAGCTGTGAGAAAATAGAACTATTATTTAACATAAAACTATTTTTCAATCATCACTGATCAAAGATCGCACTTATATATGTTTGATAACCGTCGAGAAAGTAAAATAAAAACGATAAGATCCAAGGGTTGCGCTCTTCGAACTTTCGAACCTTAAGTATACGATTTTTCAATCATTCTATTTTTCAAAAGCTATTTTTAAATCATCACTGATCAAAGATCGCACTTATATATGTTTGATAACCGTCGGGAAAGTAAAATAAAAACGATAAGATCCAAGGGTTGCGCTCTTAGAACTTTCGAACCTTAAGTATACGATTCGATATATATTTGGTATACAGAATGTTGCGTCTGATGCATTATTCTGCGTATGTTCTTGATATCTTCAGTACTGATATCTTCAGTTGCAGCATCTACACAATGAGTTGTGCTATTAACGCGTATAGAATTATTGGAGCTGGATCAAAGAAAAGAGGAAATTTTTATTGATATTTCGCTAACTTCGGTTAGCATCTTCAGAAAATTACTGAAGATTAATTTTCTGAAGATGCTAACAGAAGTTTTGATATAAACATTATAATTTTATTATTGTCTTCAAATTTGCGAATAATTTCTAATTATTAATTAAAAATTAATAAACACCTTAAATAAGTTTGAGAAATAATTAACATACAATAAGTATAAGTAATTCATTAGTCAGAGGCGGCGCGCATTTGATTTGACAACCATACTGATCGAATAATACAATCACACAACGATTTTACTGTACAGCTAATTAATATAATCACACGACGATCATTTTTTAATCAAACGACGACAACAATCGAATAATGCAATCACACAACGATCAATTTTTAATCAAATTTTCAGTCAAACGACGACAACGATCGAATCGATGGGTACCGGCGGAACTGAAAAAAGTGGCGACACAGGTTCAAACCTAATAACACGAGTGTAATGCTCCATATGTTGCAGGGACTTCATTTCGACTGCGAACGGACTGGTCCGCCAACACGGCCGCGGATCAAGTTGCCCAGGATCTGGCAAGCCACCTTCGATTCCCAAACAAATCAATGCAGCTGCAGTATCGGGTAGCAATTCTGTGTTCTCAATTCATTCAACATCAGTTTGATAATGTTGGCGAACTTCTGCGCACGAACTTTCGCTTGGTTCGGCGAATACCACAAGCAGCGAGGCCTATTGTTGTCAACAAGCTTAGGGAACTAATTAGCGCAGTAAATGCCCGCTTGCTAAACTGCACCCCTTGGAGGCAACTTCTCGGGTTTGCTAAGTCGGCCTTTCGTGTACCATGATTGGCCGGGGGTAGTGGTTCGGCATGACTGGGCTCATCGCTAAAAACAGCGTGTACGTCGTACAATGTAACTCCTATAATCACAACCAGAACTCAAAGGAATAAACCAGCAGATCTCTTGGACGATCAGCTTAAAAATAAGGTGTTTGAAATGTTGGAAGACGGCGATATTCTTGGAGCGGTTTGATTGCTAGCTCACAATGATCAGTTGATTTGTCCGGACCCACAAACTTCTAAGGTGTTGCGTCGCAAACATCCCGAACGACATTTAAATTCTTATAAACACAGTTCACGACCGGGGACGAATCGTCGGAATCGCGAAGTTGACCCGCTTATTTCGTGACCCTCGATCTTGTTAGCTCTCCTATCATTTCCATCTTCTTCCTCAGGGGGCGCAGACGGCCTAAGCCCATCTCATTTCCGCGACCTAGTCGGTAATTCGAGTGGCGCAGCAGGGCACAGACTATTGAACTAATTCTGGGAGCTTACACGCATCGTCCTTGCTGGCAACGTAGCAACTTCGATTAAACCTATTTTATGCGGGGCCAAGCTTTTAGCATTTAATACGAATGATGGAGGAGCCAGACCAATTGCCGTTGGGTGCATATTCCGTCGATTAGCGGCCAAGTTGACCTGCATATATGCAACTGATAAGGTAGTCGACCAACTACTCCCAACACAACTGGGCGTTGGCGTTCCCGGGAGTGTCTAGGCCGCAGTTCACTCAACGAGATGTTTTGCAGAACACGGTCTAATAGGTACATCTGCCATGGTTAAATTAGACTTTGAGAATGCCTTTAACTCTATCAGTCGCGATGCCGTCCTTCAATGCGTGGAGAGGGATATTCCGGAAATTATAGAATTTGTGGAAATGTGCTCCAACGGTCCAAGCACTCTGCTTTTCGGCGACAGTGTTATTGAATCATCAGAGCGAGTTCAGCAGGGCGACCCCCTTGGACCTCTTTTGTCCTCGCTAACTATCAACAGGCTAGCCCACAGCCTTTCATCACCACTTGTAATGTGGTATTTAGATGACTGCTGTATATGTGGAGAACTGTCCACTCTTGCCAACGATATCATTAACATTCGACAACAGGGATCTTCTATCGGCTACCACTTACGCGCAGACAAGTGCCAAATCATCACCACCGACAGCACTGATATCAAACCTCTGATCGAATTAATGCCAGACGCCAATGTATGTGATGTATCGTCTGCCGACTTACTCGGCGCGTCCCTTTGCGGCGGAAGTCACCTCGATTCATTCTTGGAATCAGCCATCACACAACTTCGGCAGATAGGCCAGAAGCTTCGCAAACTAGCAAAGCACGACGCGTTTTTCATATTGCGTCATTGTCTGACGCTACCGAAGATCAGTTTTCTACTACGCTGCGCACCGGTGTTTTTCATCAGATTAGTGAAAGCTTTCGACGAGGAAGTCTGCTGTTCCCTGGCCGAGATCCTAAATCTTCAGCTCTTTGACACGGCCTGGCGTCAAGCCTCATTGCCAGTAAAGTTCGGCGGACTTCGTGTTCTGAGGACGGTAAAATTATTAATTCCGGCCTTCTGCTCGTTTGTCTCGAGCATGTGTGGCTTAACCTCGAATATCCTGCCAGATTATATCGTGGGATGCTCAGACATCAACGACTCAAGTTATCGGACGGCACTGGGTTGTTGGACCTCTACGTATGACCTGCCTGTTCCAACGGATACGACCGTACAAAAACGTTGGTCAGTGCCCCTGTTTAAGACCCAGCTCCGCAGCCTGATTGCTTCTTGTGACTGCGCTATAGATCGAGCCCGCTTACTTTCGGCAGCAACCAAATGGTCTGGCGCATTTCTGGATGCCCCGCCGATCGTCTCAGCAGGTACAAAAATGGACGACCGCTCATTGTGTCTGGCAACAGCCCTGTGCCTCGAATTTAAATTTTCACTCCTGTTCAATTGCGAGTGCAGGGTGACAACCGATGTATCAGGGACACACGGTCTCGATTGCTCAAAGACAGTGTCTCGACACAATCGCCACAGTGCAGTCAATGCTCTTATTCGTAGTGATATGATGGCTGCTGGTATCCTGTCTCGCCTAGAACCAGTTGGACTGTGCAGAGATGACGGGAAAGACCGGATGGCGCTTCATTGGTCCATTGGGAAAGGGGGCGCCTACTTGTATGGGACTTTACCTGTTCCCACACGCTTGCAGCTAGTAATTTGTACAGCGCGGTCAGTGCGCTGGGCGAGGTGGCGAGAGTGGCCGAGAATCGGAAGCTGGACAAATATAGGGCATATTTGCCCTCCAATACACATTTGTCCCATTGGCGATCGAGACAATAGGTGCTGCCGGGCCAATTACGTCTAGCTTCCTGGAATCTCTAGTGAAGAAGCTAATTGCCTCTACAGGCGATCGGAGAGCAGCGAGATTTCTCTCAGAGAGATTGATCTGTGCGGTGCAACGAGGCAACGCGCACTGTCTTTTGAAAGTCGCATAGGGGATTGCAGAATATTACCAATATGATCTTCGTTATGATTACCCATTTATAAACTCATTGTAATAATTGTATAGCTAATAATTGAAAACTCCTCAAACTGTCTATGACAAGAGAGTATCAATTCTGACTGACATTGAAGAAATTCTTGGTTGTTGGAAAGAGCATTTTAATTGTATCTTTAATACGATGAATATGCCTTCTCTTGTAGAAGTAGAACATTTAGAACCAACGGAATAGCTCATCTCTTTAGAAGAGGTCATTGATGTTGTTAAAGAACTTCGTAATGTCAAGTATTCTGAAATAGATGAGATTCGACCTGAAACTTTAAAGGCTGTCAATGTTGTAGGCATAAAGTGGCTAACACGGATCTTTAACATTGCATAGAAGTCGTCCAAGATAACTAGTTAGTGACAAACTAGGGTGGTGGTACTGATCTTTAAAAAAAGTGACCGAAGAGTGTGTTCCAATTATAGGGGCTTCACTTTTCATAGCCTAACTGGTGAGCTATTTGCTAGGATTCTTGAATTAAGGATACGGCCTATAGTTGAGGGACAGTTGCAAGTGAAACAATGGTGATTTCGTCCAGTCGTGGAACTACTGATAAGCTCTTTACTCTCGCAACTATCCTTGAACAGTCTTGGGAGTTCGCTCTACCAGTCTACATGTAATTTGTAGATTCGGAAAAGGCGTTCGACCGAGTTCCACAAGAGAGGTTGTGGTAGGTACTAAGGGAGTATGGAGTTTCACACTATCTTCGGGTAGATGTGGTTTCTTTGTATGAACAAATTTTGAGTTGTGTTTGTGCTCTAGGTAGGAAGTCTGAATCGTTTCTAGTAGGCGGTGGGCTTCGTCAGGGTTGTTCTTTGTCTTTAGTTTTGTTTCTTGTTTACATGAACAAAACTGCGAGACGGGCTGCTCTGACAGATGCCGGTTTTTAGTTTGTTTATATCAGGATACTATCTCTGCTTTTTGCAGATGATGTTGTCTTGTTGGCTTCTTGTCCTGATGACTTACAATACCTACTAGATCGATTTACGATGGAATGCCAAGCAGCAAGCATGTTGGTTAGTACATCCAATACTGTCTCTATGTGTTCGTCTCGTATTCAGTTGTCCATGTCAATCCGGATTGTGGAAAAGGCTCTTCCTGATGTGAAGGATTTCAAGTATCTTGAGGTATTGTTCTCGAGGGACGGCAGGAACATCAGGGATATTGAGAAGCGGATCTGTACAGCTAACGCAGCAATGCGTTCTTAGTACAGGTATGCGTTGTGAAGCAGGAGTTGAGTCTTCGGGCAGAGCTTTTTGTTCACCACGCAATCTATATTCCTATCGTAACCTATGGTCATGAGCTTTTAGTTATGACCGAAAATATAAGATCTCGGATACAGTCGACCGAAATGAGGTTGGCACTTCCTTCGCGGTGTAGCCGATCTTAGCCTTATAGATATGTTTAGGAATTCGGTCATCCGGGATGGACTCGGAGTAAAGTCATTGCTTCTCTACGTCGAAGAAAGTCAGTTGAGGTGGCTAGGACACGTTTTGAGGATGCCTAGGTATCGCTTTCCTCGTAGGGTATTTCAGGCCGTACTCTCTGGAAATATACCTTGAGGTAATCCTCGATACTAGTGTAGAGGTCAAATCTCCAAACTAATCGAAGACCGCCTTGGGCTATCTGAAAGAGAACTCCGGTATGTCGCCCATGATCGCGATGTCTGGAGTAGTTTGGTTCGTGCACTGACTGTACGATCTGACATCCGGACTAGTGATTGACATGAAAAATCGTATTTATTATTCTGTTTTTTCTTGTCAAGAAATTTTTTGATTTTGTTATTATTTTTATTATTTCCGGATCATAGCAAAATGTAGAGCCTGAAGATCACACTACAATGTGTACATTAGCCAACTGAGACAAGATGTGTCGATTCAAATAACAAAATATGCCTCAATGGCTTTGAGAATGCGAACAAAAGCCAAACATATTCTTTTCAGCAATGATGATATCATTTGCTCGTCTGTGTAAAGCGTTTGCTCTTACATGCGCTGACCCGGACCAATTTTTGGCAGGAAGAATCTTGTGTTTTATTATGTTTTTTCTTGTCAATAAATTTTTGTTGTTGATCATTAAATTTTTTTATTCTAATTTTAATTTTATAATTATATTAAATACGTAGACTCGCTGATTTGCTTTTAGAATTTGGTGTGTAACGAAGCTGCTTTTAATAAAGACAATAAGTGAACAAAGTTCACTATAATTATATTAAAATAATTATTAACAAATATTAAAATTAGGCTATTTTTGTAAATACTTAAAATATAAATATTATTGGTTAATATATTATTATGAACAATTTATTTATTATTTATAGATAAATTTATAAATTCACAATATTCAAATACACATCGTTACAATTAATGCCTCGACATTCTAAAATGTTCATTAAAAGAAATGATAAAACGTTGAACGTGATAAATCGTCAAAATTAATATAAAGTCGAAATTGACAATATTGATACATACACTTACGTATATTTTAAAAAGTTGATTGAGCAATCTAGAGCAAACTATAACTCACGAACTTTCGACTTTAACCGTAGGTGCGAATAAATATTATAATGTAAAAAAATTGGGCCCCAAAATTCGTCTGCGGGATTATTTTTTATCAGTTTATTCTTAGTTGACTTGCAAACGAGCCGTTCGCTTGCATTTGCCACTCAAAATAAATTTCTTTCTCCTAACGGGGCTTTACAATTGTATATTCTTAAATATACAATTATACCTATATTCTTAAATATAAAATATGAATATTTAATATTCTTTTGAGACTTAAAAATTTTGATTTAATAAAGTACAATTGAAAAGCACGGTAAAGGATCAAAATTCTTGCGTTAGGGTAAATTTGCGTATCAGTATAAATTAAAATCATAAATAGTATATTAAAATATAATGTACAGTATATCTTTGACTGAAATAATAATATACAAATATTTTAATTTCATTATTTAATTTCATGATACCATTTGTTTTAACGAATATTATACGAACAATTTATCATTACTAAAAATTTTAAAAAATGATGTTAAATTAAATTATAAGCCTAATCACTACAATTCAATAACCTTCATGCTTAAATACTTTTATATAAATTTAAATTTATACTTTTTTAATCAATTTAGCAATTTTAGGTATTAAGGAAGTTAATACCTAAATGTTATTAATGGCTATTTATATATTTGTCTATTTGTATATTTTGTAGCGTTTCGACGGTAGTCATCATCATTACCGTTTTCTGACTAAATCGTGTTGATTAGTCAAATACCCGTTGCGGATTTTAAAAATAAATGTTGCGAATTTTAATCAGTCATAAACAATGAGTATATTTCTTCAAGTACTGATTTATTTAACAAAATTAACATTATTAACATTCATAATTTAACAGAATTGACTTTAGGTCGGTTTTTGTGATGATGGCTTAAATTTGTCAAACATGCCTTCGTACCCATATTGCAATATAACTGATTTATTTGGAAAATTCCTATTTTCCAATGATCTTATAATGTCCTTCATGCCGATAGTAAGTTTGGGTTTCAACTTTTTCAGATGTGTTAGCTGATTAATGTTGCTACTGTTTGCTTTATGTCTCCTATTACCAATAGCCTCTAGTGCGGCTTTGTTTAAATCCTCTAATTGGCGTAACTCAATTTCTGTTAATTCATATTCACTATCGCCTTCATATTCCGAGTCATCGCTTTCTTTACCTGCTTCACAACTTCCGCTTTCATCACTTGGCTCAGAATGTTCTTTGGTTGATTCTTCTAGTTGACATCTTTTAATATTGTTCAAATATTTGATCTGTCTTTTGAGATTACTGTCTTCCGTAAATAATTCATCGTTAATTAATTTGTTTCTTAAATAGGCGGATAATATGATATCCTCTACTAAATTACGACAGAACTCTTCAGCAATACGCATAATAAATTCAGCGAACTCCAACGTCGGCGCTTGAAGGTTAAATTGATTTGAAATGCCCATGCATAATCTATACAAATTGGGTATATTAAAAAACGGAAAAGTTTTTGTATCTTTTGAACATAAAGCGTTAATTCCCTTTAAACCGTTATCACATTTTGTTAAGCTGTTGGTTTCGTTAAAAGTCGAGCGTAGGTAATTTATTTCTTTATCTTGAGAATTTTGTGGAAATTTTGCAAATGACTCCATGTCTATATTATCTCGTATATTCTTACAAGTCGATGATGCTTTTTCCAGTGCACTCTTCCACCCAATGCACGGAAATTCCCGTCTAGAATGTACATTAATGATGCTATTACCATCGCTAACGGTGCTATCATCGTTAGCTTTCTGAATCAGTTTTGACGTTTTAACAGTAATACTAGACTCGTATTCTGGCTTATCCTTCACTGGTGTTAATGGGTCAACATTTTCAGTGTTATGCAATGTAGATCTGTGAATTTGCTTACTAGTTCGAAAGCGATTTAGCGATGAAACCGAATCGGTTAACCGATTTTGAGATAAGGTTTCCTCTATAAAAGGAAGCGGCTTTATTAATTTGATTCTCTTCTTCAATATGTTCACCTTTGATGTATTAACTGGACTACCATCATTTGAGTTATAGTTCAAATACATGTTATCTGGTGAAGTATCAGTAATCATGTTAATCGCTTTTTATCATTAAAATTTTGAAGCTGCAGCGTTGACAAAGTTTAAAGCAGTAAAGTTGCTTTTAAAATATTCTGCATGCATTCCGAAAACTAATAACTCTGTCACTAAAATAGCATGTTCATTGTGCAAAATTTCGATTAATTTGCATAACACAGTCGGCAACGTTTTGAACTTCGTAGAACATTGATCATTATTTTAAATTGGCGAATTGCTCTCTCTGTAGAGATTAATACAAAAAAATTCCCAATCCTACTTCACATAGAAATCCGCAAAATCGAGATATTATCAGATCCGGAGTTGAGATATTTAGTAATATATCTCTAATGTGTGATGGTGTTTATTTAATGTGTGATGTGTATATCTTTAATGTGTGATGTTTATATCATCTATGTGCGATGTGTATATCTTTAATGTGTGATGGAAAGTTTTTATGGATGGATAATAAGTAATATACTTTGTATTAAAATAATATACTATATAATCAAATTTAATCCAAGGAAATACGTCCTTAGCACGTATTTGGCCCCGCTGCTATTTTGGGTCGAGGAAGTACGGTCCGAAACCGGATAGCATAGCAGTTCCTCCTAATGACCTTTAATCTTTATTCTGATACATCGTATGCTATTTCTTAGTCAATTCATAATAATGACGTTTATTTTTAAATTCCAATTTTTTATTTTAACTTGGTATAAATTATGAAAAATCTTAAAACAATTATTTATTTTATTATTTAATTATTACTTTTTGATTTAGCATTATTATGTTTTGAATAGTTTATAATTATATTAAATACGTAGACTCAGTTAGCTGATTTGATTAATAATATTGTCTTTCTTCAAAGTCATTTAAATAATTTAATAGATACATATTTTAAACTAGGTTACTATAAAAATAACATCAAGCAGAAAATAGTAAAATATATAAATCAACACAACTAATATAAAGAATAAATTTAAACTCTTAAGTGGCAAATTTTTATGGATGGATAATAAATAATATACTTTGTATTAGAATAAAATACTAGATAGTTATTTCAGAGGAAATACATCATTAGCATGTATTTGGCCCTGCTGCTATGTTGGGTAGAAGAGTTAGGGGCCGAAACCTGATAGCATAGCAGTTCCTCCTAATTACGTATAATCCTTATTCTAAAAGGAGGAACTGAATAAAGCGATTGATAACGCAATCGCTTTATTTTGATTATAATCTTTTTATTTATTTATTACATAAAATGATATATTATCCAATACGTATAAACAACTCAATTTCAACTTTATTATTAATGTTGAAAAGCTATATATTTATAGTTAAATTATGTCCAGGAAAAATCAAGTACTCTAAAACTTGTATATTTGTACATAATGTAGTCGCTGTCAGAGAGGCTACTATGATATAATAAATCGATCTAAAAGTATTATTTAATTATATAACTATATAATTATATTCAATTACATTCTATGCAATTAAACACCAATTATGGAACGTCAATATTAACATTATTGACGTTTACAAAATCTTATTACACAAATTTAAGAATACCAGCAGCTTTGTTAGCTATATCAGCATCTTTGTTAGTTTATAAGCAAGTCTTTCATTTATTAGACGCAAAAAAGAGAGACGATTATTAAATAGCACGTAATAGTTTTATTATCTTATTCTGATACAACGTCTGTTATTTATTAGTCAATTCATAAAAATGACGTTTATTTTATATTTCAATTTTTTATTTTAACTTGATTTAAATTATAGAAAATCTAAAAACAATTATTAATTTTATTATTTAATTATTAAATTTTGATTTAGTATTGTTATGCTTTGTTTATTATTTAATTATATTAAACACGTAGACTGATTTGATTAGTTATTTCGATCGGTGGAATTGACTAGACTAATCTTTCAATACAGATAGGAGTTCTTCAATATATGAAACCTTCAATGTAATGAATTTATGAAACCGTATTTTCCAAGATGCATTCTTTAATATATTAAACACTAATGAGATCGGATGATAATTGAATCGTTGCTGGTGATCCATTGATAGATTATTTTGTTTCTTTCATCAATTTTGCTAAATCACAAAGATGATTTCGCATCATAAACCAGATACGGTATCATTCCTACATTCATTTCAAATTCATACACATTGACTCACAACTTAACATATTCTAGCCTGACATATTGGTATTGTTTCGTCCGCTACTACTCTATGTTACACACATAGTCATCAGAATGCTGTGTAGTAATATAACGCTGTAGTATTTGATATAATAATTATATTTAATACATAGACTCAGTTAGCTGATTTGATTCATATACAAACATTATCCAAAACGGAGATAAAGGTATACATGCAAATGGGAAAAATGCAATGGGAGTTAAATGCAATGGGAAATTTTCTTGCAAAAAAACTTCGACTTCACATAGAAATCCGCAAAATCGAGATATTATCAGATTCGGAGTTGAGATATTCAATAATATATTTCTAATGTGTGATGGTATATCTTTAATGTGTGATGTGTATATCTTTAATGTGTGATGTGTATATCTTTAATGTGTGATCCAATGGGAAATTTTCTTGCAAATTTTAAATGTTTTATTTTAAGATAAATATTCAGATCGTTCAACATAAACTATATCTTTTGCACTATAAAACATTAAAACATTAAAGCATATACTGACAGGGAAGATGAAAGAAGTCCTAAATACAATAAATAAGATCACGCAATTGAAGCTACATATTTTGAACTATAAATTAATTTAAAAAATGAATATGTACTTATAATTTTATAATTATAACTAATTATAATAATTTTTATCGCTAACCATCCCCGAGAATTCAAAAGACTTAACTTATTATTAGATATTTTGACTGTATTCTGCAGTCCTTTTCAATTGTATGTTATTATCTTTCAAACGTTTGTCACAAAAGTTTAAGTATTCTTATGTAACAAAAGTTTGAGAGGACTGCTGAGTACAGTCGAGATATCTAATAATAATAAATAAAGTCTTCTGTATTCTCATGGATTGTTAGCAATAAAAAAGTTGCATTTGACTTAAAAGCAATTCTCCATGATATAATTATAATTAGCTTAGTTATAATTTAAAAAAAATTAGCAAGTATTTGTGAATTTATTTAGTTTCTATATTTCGATCTAATATATCAGCGGGCCAAATCCATGTCAGTGATGTATTTCCTCAGATGTAATTATCTAGCGTAATTTCTTATTATAGCACAGAGTATATTATTTACTATCCGTCCAAAATATATTACATTTGACAGTTAATTAAGTTTTTAATAAATTCACTTTAAGTTTGAAATTAAATTCACTTATTAATATATTAAAAAAAATTAAATAATTTCTAATTAACGTCATTGCTCATTATTTTAAGACATAAAACAACAATATGAAATGCATCTAAATTTTGTAGACGAAAATACTTTATTATGGAGTATAAAAATTCATAAGGAATTAAATAAAATTAATTTTTATAAAATAAATGATTTTTATGTAACATCATTGCTTATTCAATACCCAAGATAGCTGAGGAGCCAAATACATGCTAATGACGTATTTCCTCTGATTAAATTTGATTATATAGTGTACCGTATTCTACTACAAAGTATATTATTTATTATCCATTCAATATATACCAATAAGAAATTAAATTTAAAATAAAATCAATTTTTATGAATTGTATAAATATAGATGTATCCTACCTTTAAATAATTTTAATGTATTATATTTTATATGATGAAATTTGATTGTATAGAATCTTTTTCTAATACAAAGTATAATATTTATTATCCATCCATAAAAATTTGCCACTTAAGAGTTTAAATTTATTCTTTATATTATTGTGTTGATTTATATATTTTACTATTTTCTGCTTGATGTTATTTTTATAGTAACCTAGTTTAAAATATGTATCTATTAAATTATTTAAATGATTTTGAAGAAAGCCAATATCATTACATATTGTTGCAATTCTTAAAATTTCATTATTTAATGTATTATATTATATGGTATGCATGAATGCTCATGCAAAAATATTCACATAGAAATTAATTATTAGAAATGATGTTGTTTTTAAATAAAGTCGTCACTTTTAATGATTTCTTAGTTGATTAATATTTATCTAATGTTCGTTTTAATTTATCCACGTTTCGTTTATGGCTGGTTGGTTTCACCAGCCATAAAATAGATTGAAATATAATAGATCGCAATATATCATTACAATAATTTACTAAAAAGTGTATAAACACTTTTTTTCCGAATAGAAGAAATGAACTGTTCACTTTTTTGAGAGTTTATAATTTAAATGTTTAAATGCTTAATATATAACTGCTGTTATCTTTTGGAAGAAATTTACTGTTCAATTGATTTTTTAGAATGTTTTAAATGCTCAAATAAAACTGCTGTCATATTTTGCAAATGATAGCAGTTTGTTATTAAAAATTGGTTGTTGAAACACCTTCATTTACCATCAATTTATGTTCTATTAATTTAATTTTTGATTTAGGAATTTGAAACTAATACAGTTGTCAACAACAAATCAAAAATCTATCAAACTACTCAAAGAACACCGACTATATTTCACGACTTTTCAATGATGCACATAAGCCCAGTAATAGCTTGTCCATCGTCGATTGCCGACACAAATCTACGATTTCAGCAAAGCACGCCGCATATCTCCAAACAACCGATTTCTGCTAATCAATTCTGGTCACCTTCCAGCTCATTATTTTCTAATAACAAATTCACAGATACACCTGCTAAAATGTTGTACGTATTTTTTGTACTCAACTATATTAATGCAGAGACTGGAAATTGAAGTTTATCAATAGAACTTTAAAATGAGAAAAAGCTAAAATGTAAATATAAAGATAAAGAATGGTACGTTTGCATATTCGCATATTATTTAATTGTAGTATATTATTTGTTTAATAAAGTAGCTAAAACTTTGAATTCTATCTTGTAACTCGTTATTTTTGGATAATTAAAATATTAAAATATAATAAGATATTTAATAAATATAATGTTTAATACCGTAGACTCAATAAATAACAACTTTAAAAGAGGAAAATTAAATACAATAAACCAACTAATGGGTTAAAAAATGTCAAGAGTCTTCATTACGTTCTACAGCCATTTTTGCGTCCCCCATAGATGCAGCAAGCGCTTCATGATTAGTATCACGGCTATGGAATCCCACTGTCTGCATTCGTACAAGTTCGGATGCATAAAGTTGTTCTTGAGTTTGGTTTGGTTGTTGATTTGTCGGCTGATGTTGCTGGGGATGAAGACGATCTAATGGTTGAAACAACGAAACAGTATAATCTTGATTTGAGTATTGTAAATTTTGAAATACTGTTGTTGCATAAGCTGTTTGTCTATTGCTTGGTGATCGAATTGAATCCACATCAGATGAAGTAGGTTGACTATTCATTTGATTATCAACTAGACCGCTTATATTTGAAGATATCAACTGTGAATATACTTGTGGGGATGTGTCCCTCAGACGAATTAGGTTCTGTAGAATTTGTACAATCGTCCTCAATGTTCGAGTATTTGTGCATAGAGCACGAAATAACATTGACTGTTATTTATCAGTCAATCCAAAAAATTGACTTTTATTTTAAATATCAATTTTAAATTTAAAAATATGCATCTATTTAATCATTTAAAATTATTTAAATGATTTTGAAGAAAACCAATATCATTACATATTGTTGCAATTCTTAAAATTTCATTATTTAATGTATTATATTTTATATTATATGGTATGCATGAATGCTCATGCAAAAATATGTTTCTTGTATACTTACTTTTAATATTATTTAATATTTTTAATATTATTTAAAAAATAAACCAAATAACTTTAGGCTGTATAGTGTACTAAACCTAACAGTTATTTAAATATTATTCAAATCAGGTCAGCTAACTGAGCCTAAACTTATGGATTGAAACGTTTAAAAATAATGTATTTTTAAGTCTATATTAAAAGATCTTTACAATATAATTTCTTAATTCAATTTGAAGTTTGATGGAATTACAATTGCATTGTAATGCTTAAAATTAATATTAACAAGGACTAAGATTAAAAAATGGTATATATACATACAAGTATAAGTGTATATATACTTGTACTCTCTAAGCACAGTATGTACTTAATACGTATTTATTATACTTATGTACTTTATACAGCATGTATAAAGTGATGCACATCCGTGCACCACTATTATTAATTACGTATCCATTAAGGATCCCACAAGTACAGCGACAATTCAATTGAGCTTGTTGTAGCTGTCAGCTACAATCAGCTCGTCTAGGAGTGATAAGTAAGTCCGCTCTACTTGTAATCGAACTCCGGTTTTTGGCAACATCTACAATTATGAAACTGAAGCTTATTAGCATTTCCACATCAAAATCCAATTGTGACTGTATATATATACTTGAAATTAACACTAAAGGGATCTGTCGAATGCTGAATAAAATAGTTTGTAGGTTGACAAGAATTTAGATTTGTTCTTAATTTATTTATGAACCAAATCATCACTTCACTACGTCATTGCTATTTGCAATGTGGCTTTCTGTTATATGTTTGTATAAGTATAATTATGTATTGTGTTCAATCTTGGTAGATTTGTATATATTCCGAAATAGTCATATTGTCGTTTCTAAGGAATATGTATTTTACAATGCATTTTCTAAAAAGTATGAGTATTGCAGTTAGGTAAGGATATTTAAATAAAAAACAATTTTTACAATATGCAAGTGAATTTAAGATTTGTCTATATTTCTGTTAAAAATATTTACCACAGGTGTTTTTTTAGTTCCAATTCGTTTGAGTTTCCCATTAACTGGCTAAACAGAATAAATCCGAATTTATTTTAACGCTACATTTAAGTAAAAATTTGACAATTTGCCAGGAAATGTTGTATCTGCTAATTTTATATCAATAAAATTAAAGTTTATAAATATTTGATGTCAAAAATTAAACGTATTTAAATAATTATTATTAATACAAATTGATTTACAATTTTTTGTAAATTTTTTAATATTGGAACCATTTGAGGGTAACGATTTGTTGTATTAAATATATTTAATATATATATATAATTTATATATTTAATATATTTAATAATGATTAATATATAATTAATATAATTAATTATAATTAATATAATTAATTATATAATAATATAATAATATAATTAATAATATAATTAATAATTAAATAATATAATTAATAATTGTTTTTAGATTTTCTATAATTTAAATCAAGTTAAAAAATAAAAATAAAAAAATAAAATTTAAAATAAACGTCATTTTTATGAATTGACTAATAAATAACAGACGTTGTATCAGAATAAGAATTAGAGGTCATCAGGAGGAACTGCTATGCTATCAGGTTTCGGCCCCTAACTCCTCTACCCAACATAGCAGCGGGGCCAAATACATGCTAATGATGTATTTCCTCTGAAATAACTATCTAGTATCTTATTCTAATACAAAGTATATTATTTATTATCCATCCATAAAAATTTGCCACTTAAGAGTTTAAATTTATTCTTTATATTATTGTGTTGATTTATATATTTTACTATTTTCTGATTGATGTTATTTTTATAGTAACCTAGTTTAAAATATGTATCTATTTAAATTATTTAAATGATTTTGAAGAAAGCCAATATCATTACATATTGTTGCAATTCTTAAAATTTCATTATTTAATGTATTATATTTTATATTATATGGTATGCATGAATGCTCATGCAAAAATATGTTTCTTGTAAATTTAAATGTCATCTTTACGATATAAATTAATATTAGTTTTAGTTAATGTTAATTTAATGTTCATATCTAGATATACACCTTCTTTATCATTAATATTGGTTTTGTTAAGAATAAGGCTTTCTGGATAAATGTGCTCACTAATTGAATAAAAATTATTAGAATTAAATACACATATATCATCAATGTATCGAAACATAATTTTCATATCTTTTTATAATTTAGATTTATCTTTTACACAGTTATGAACAAATTAATATATTCCATAAAGCTTATAAATAAGTCAGCTATAATTGAGCTACTATTACCTCCCATTGGAACACCTTTTATTTGTCTAAATATAGATGTCCCTACTTTTAAATAATTTTGATTTATCAAAATATTTAAGGATTCTATTAATTCAATCTTATCCATATATTTATATCTACTTGATGGTATAAATTTGTTAGATAGGCGTTATAATTATTATAACATATATATGCATACTATTTGCATTCTTTTTCCGAGTATAAGATTTATTTAATTTTTCTAATGCATCCTTTATATCTACTAAATCTAGATTTGTATAAATCGTACTAAAATCGTATGTATTTATATTCTGAAAATGTATTCCTTTTGTGTGTTCTAAAAATTCTTTTGTAGAATTAATACTGAAATAGTGTTTTATACCAGTATTAATTTCGATTACCGTGCAATATTTTCAAAGTGTGCTTTAATTACTTTAAGTATTTTATTCATATAGACAGAAAGTGGTTTTAATGTACATTTAAACGCACTACATATGAACCTAGGTTTTATTGGATTTTTATGTAATTTTGGATTCCAATATAATATAGGTACAGTTTTATTATCTGATTCAACCTTTATACCCTTTTTATTCATTATAGAACAGTGACTTGTAATAATTGTTTCTAAAATTAACTCACTACTTTCATATGTCGGATTTACATTTAAATCATTAGAATTTACCTCTTTCATTAGTATATCATAATAAAGCTTTTTGCATATGAAGACAAAGTTATTAGTAGCTTCATCAATAGTTGTTATTATATAGTTATCCTTTAATTTAGTAAGTTCTGTATACATATCTTTATTAATTTGATCTTTCCATTTATAATTGTTTGTTATTTTCATTTTATTTTTAATTTTATCAAATATATAATCTTTCCAAATGTTTATATTAGATATATTCGAGCTTTCACTATTAATCAGCTTACTAAAGTAATCATTTAAGTTATTATATAACGAATTGTAAATTTTATTTTTGTCGTTGTTATTATTTAATCCATATTTATTTCCTTGTATTTCATTTTCCTTAATTTTCTCATTTTGTTATTATTTCAAATAATAACAAAATGATAGCATTTTGATATGCTATCAAAATGTGATAGCATATTTTGACATGCCCTTTTGATAGCATTTTTCTTAATTCACAATTTTCAATTAATTCTAGATTATGGGTACATATATGTTCATTTATTTTATCAAAATTAAGACTTTTGCAATTGCATTCTGTTTCTATTATGTTTCTAATATTATCGTTACATATTGATTTTAATTCTTTATTATAATTACAAATTTTTCGTCCTAATAGTGGTAGGAGTTTATACCTTATTTTAGGAATATATTATACCTTATTTTAGGAATATATTTACTTAAATCTGACCCTATTATTTCTTTACTTTTAGAATTATTTAAAAGTCCGGCTATATTTATGTTATCTATTTATTTATTAATGAAGTTTATGGTCAGTGTATATTTTTTCTTGTTATTATTAACATAATAAATTATATTAGATTATAGTATTTATTAATTAATAAATTAATTAATAATTAGATTAATAAATTAATTAATATTTAATTATTAATTTTAAATTAATTAATAAATTATTTTAAATTATAGTATTTATTTATAGGATTTATTAGATTATAGTATTTTATATTACAATAACTGTCTATTATACAACATAAGATCGATCATTAAATTAAAGATCGATCATTAAATAAAAACGTCATTTAATGATCGGTTTTATCACGACGAATATATTCAATGAATGCTTTAAGCTGAGCAGATATGAGTTAAGATCGGCAATTTAAAGTGTCATTTCACGATCAATTTTATCACGACAAATCTATTCAATGAATCAGATTAGAGTCTACGTTTTTTATACTATATATAAATTAAAAATAAAGATAAATAATTATAAATAATAAATAATTATATAAGATGTTAAACAATATATAAGATCTTCTCTTTCTGATCTGTCTAAAAGAGCCCTAAGGTTTAGATATTTTGTGAATAATAATTTGTCGTTTATTTTTGCGATTTGCAAAAAGGAAATAATTGTTATAATGTAATTTGCTGGAACTTCATGTTTGTTTTGTCGGGTCACCTGAGGTTTGCTATCTGGTGAACTATAAGTTTCATGTTGTGTCTCCATAGTGATAAAGTGGTATATTAAACGATTCGACTTTAAATTCGTTTAGAATATCATTGATTACGTTCTTTGAAAGGGCTACTAGTACTTTTGCTTACTTTATATTGGATACATATTTTTTATATTATACTATGGTGTGCATACCTCGCAGCACCGTGGTATAATTTTTGTTTGACTGCAAAAATTTTAACAGCTCATATGTTCAAATCTATGCGCCCGTAATTGGGACGCCAAATCTATGGAACACCCGTAATTGGGACGAACTGACGCGCATCAGGGTCGTCTATCATCGTTGAATAAGTTTGATTATTTTTTTAAAGAGGTACTATGAATTAGATCAGCTACTCCGGTCTACGTATTTTATACTATATATAAATTTAAAATAAAGATAAATAATTATAAATAATAAATAATTATATAAAATGTTAAACAATAAATAATTATATAACGATAAAATTTATAATTAAAATTTAAAATACAAGTCAATTTTGATGAATTGACTAATAAATAATATACGATGTATTCGAATAAGGAATAACGATCATCAAAAAGAACTGCCATGTTATCAAGTTGTTTCAAACTGAACATAACAATTAATTGATTAGCAGTGTGACCTGCGTTTTCGACAATTTCAAAAACGCTGATTAATCTTCAGTCACATGATTTTCGACTGTTAATTTCGTTATTTTATTTTTGGGACTGTAATGTTATTCAGTATCCTTATCACAAAAAAAAGTTTAGATTGTTATTTTAATAATTATTTTAATTATTTATTATTTATAATTAATTATTAATTATTAAAATTATTATACAATTATACAGATTTGTAATGTCATTAACGAATACTTTACTAATCGATAACTAACGTGAAAAGTAATAGTTAATGAAGCTAAGCACATGATCTTCTAATATGGTATCATAATCATCTTAGACACTTTAAAATATGATCCAAGACACGGAAATTTTAGGAATATTATTTTTGATAAATCAGTACTATGTAACGATGAACTTACGAATCTCTAATTTATCAATCGCTAATGCACATAAGATTAATTTTATCATCACTATTATACAAACTGTACCAACTTGAGTAAACAAAAAAATAAGATTTTATTTAAAAGAACAGAATAAATCTTATTACAGTAATTTTAGTTTCTATTTATTGGACTGGCGTTCCTCTTAAAAATATTTATATCGTTCCTTTTTACAGCAATATAATCGTTATAGGATTCAGTTGTTTGTAAGTCATCTAAAATATAAAACTATATTAATTTATATAAAAATTTTAATAATAAATTTTAAATATAAAAAATATTTGAAAATTTACTTCTTCTATTTATTAAACGGAATGACCAAAGACTGCAACCAATAAACTAGATTGTTCATATTACATTGTTCACATTGTTCATACTGGATTGTCCAATATTATGATGATACTAGATATTGCCAAAGATTGTAGTTTATCTAACATCACTTAATATTTTGTGTATCTCATCGTTTGACAAAATGCGATTTCAGCATGAAACCAAGCTTATGTTGCTATACCCTCTTTGCGCTTTAACTTTGAAACAAATTGTTATTAGCATAAAATGGTTACGTTTACATTTTGAAATAAAATTTAATAATTTTTTAAAATTCTCGTGTTTTTCGTTGAACAAAGGAAGTCGCTAATGTGGATAGTATGATTTGTTTAATGCATTACGTTATTCGACTTGCTGATGTGCATTAGACTCGTTTGTTTTTCATGGCTTTTTTCTTTTTTAGTTATTTATTGGTAGTGTAGTTATTAAAAAAATATTTATTTATTGATATGCAATAGTAAATTTTTAATTTATTGAAATTTAAAATCCACAAAATTGAAAAACTAACAGTGGCATTATTTACAAAAATGTTTATCGTTTATAATACTAGTTTATTAATACTTGATAAACTAGTATTGACATCATCAAATCAATTCGTTTAGCTAAAGCAATATATATATTTTGTACCTTAAATAAATTTAAAAAAATTAAAATTTGAAATAATTTGAAATAATTTTTATAACCTTGTATTCTATAAAGCTTTTTAATAATAAGATTTTATTAAATAACAAGAATAAGGGTTAATAGAAGACACAACAAAACCCAACTCAAATAGTCTTCATCATCACCATGTACCATGTAGTCTTCATGCCACTTCTTTACGGCCTCAGATCCAGAGGGATCTGAGCCCCAACCGATCCAACACGCTGCTTTCCGACTGAACCACCCGGGTTCTTTCACACCCCCCCGAAAATCCAATCAGCGCGGACTATGATGGGTAAACGAGAGACGAGGAACTTAAGAAACCTTAGCCTTTGCTCTGGAGGACGTCCTTTCGAAAAGAAGAATAATCTCGAGATAGACAAGTGCCTCAAATGCGCACCTGGGTTTTTCCTTTCGATGACATATGCTGGACCTGTTTCAGGACCCACCTAGCTTTCGTTAGGATACGTTTAAGTCTATCCAGGTCAGCTTTCGCCGACCAGTTCACCGTAACGGTGAACCCCAGGTATTTTACTCGACTTGTGAAGGTGGGGAGTGGTTCAGAGGCAAATATGGATGAGAGCGCAGAGAGTGCTAATGTCTTAAGTTTTTGCTTTGTTGCAGGGGTGCCATGAAAAATGACCACCTGCGATTTTGCGGAGTTTAAAACAAGATTGGATTTGGGTAATTGGTCTTTTAATCTTAAAAAGAAACGGCTGATGTCAGAGACTACGTCATTACACCTGTGTCCAGTGAACAGGGCTGTGGTGTCATCAGCGTACACCACTAGACGTTGTTCGCGTTTAAATATTTTGAATATATTAACGGAGGCAGCAAGATATAAGATAAAAGAAAGAGGTGAACCTTAAGGAACACCCGTAATTGGGACGAACTGACGCGCATCAGGGTCGTCTTCATAACAAAATCGCTTAATGTACAGCAGGATCTCCACCCTGTTCACAATTCTAGCAGGCAACCCGAGGGACCTGAGAGGAGAGATCACAAAAGGAATAGATATGCGATCAAATGCAGCAGATAAGTCAAGGAAAACAGCCACAATTAGACGATGGATATTCTCCCGACGAAACTGATCCACCTTACCTACTGCTGAATGGACCGAGCGACCATTGACGAACCCATGAAAATCTGAAGGGATCAAATTACGCCTACTTAAATGGTCGAGGATTTTACGCGCAAGCGCTTTTTCGTTAATCGACACGAGGGCATTTTGAATCGAAATGGGTCGCAGGTCTTTAAGACATGAGCAGGATTGACAGAAGTATGTAGCAGGTCACTTAGAACTTTATGACATTCTATTTCAGTGGAATGGTTTTGACGATAGGTAAACTGGAAAGGTGGATATAAGTTTTAAGAAGAAAATTAAGAATTGACTTGAGATAAGACGAGACGTAAGAGAAACCTGGAGATGTTTGGGAGGTATTTAAGAATGAAAGTATTAAATAAGGTTATGATAACTGGAGGTCATCTATAAGGTTATTTTACTGATATTTAAGCAATAAAAATGCATTTAAGAGATGCATAAGTGGTGAATGACTGAAATAATAGCAATTGTTATCAAGTTAAGATAGCATAATTACAAGCTAAGGTATCAATATATAGATTTTACTATTTTTATGACCAGCCTCGTCTAGTTAGAAATGATCAAATAGTGTGATTTTATCAAAAAGATAATCTACAGATAATTAAACTATGATACAATATACACATAATACATAGCGCGTTAATTATATATAATATTATATGATAATATATTGACCAAATAATGTGATTTTATCAAATGACAATCTACAGACAATTAGATTAGATTATCATATAATATTATATGATAATTTATTGTGGACCTTCTTTATATACACAAATGCGTATCCGTTGGTTACGATATCACTGAATTTCTAACAGGATTAGGAACGGAATACGATTTTTATAAATTGTGAATGCGAAAAATTGCTTGAAACTGTGGTTCAGGAGCCAAAACTGGCTAAGTCGTATGAAGGAAGTTTAAGATAGGATAGTGATTCGGATGCATGAAAACGAAAAAACAAGAAATAGTAAACTTATAGTGGCGCGTTGAGAAATGCAGGTCAATTGAAAAGCAATAGATGATAAGAAATATGATCAAAGCGTCGTAGGCGGAATAAGATACAAACGGCTGTGTGGATAACGAGTTGAATTAATAACGAGTTGACTTGTAAACTGAAGTAATAGTTTAGTTTCGGAAGAAAGTGAGAAAATAAGTTGTTTTCAGATGTAATTGATGAGGAATCAATTACATTAACTCTATTCAGGTGATAATCAAATATGAAAAATATAGCGTTTTATGGCTGATTCCTCGCAATGTAATATTTATTTCTTATCTGTACTTCTTGATGGTAAACCTCCCTATCGTCGGTCATTTGAAATATCTTGGTGTTTTTATAACAATATTTCTTTTTTATCCTTTGTTTACCAAAAATATTCGTTCCTGCTCTTCTCTTCTCCGTAACCTTCGACATATTCGTAGAATAGTCAAACCTTACATCTGCAAACAACTTATTTTCTCACTTTTTTCCGGAACTAAACTATTACTTCAGTTTACAAGTCAACTTGTTATTAATTCAACTCGTTATCCACACAACCGTTTGTATCTTATTCCGCCTACGACGCTTTGATCATATTTCTTACCATATATTGCTTTTCAATTGACCTGCATTTCTCAACGCGCCACTATAAGTTTAATATTTCTTGTTTTTCGTTTCCATGCATCCGAATCACTATCCTATCTTAAACTTCCTTCATACGACTTAGCCCATATATCTTCCCTAACTCTACGATCCAGTCACATATGTCTCATAGCTATTCCTAGATATTTCACTAATTGTCCTCCGCGCATACCCAGTTTCTGGTCAACTAGCATGGAACCGCCTTCCCGTTGGCATCCGATCCTCTTCCTTCTTTCACAACTTTAAACATCAACTTTTAATCCAGCTCATATCCCTTGGCAAAGTCTGACATGATCCTTCTTCATTTCACATCTGTCCCTCTGGCGCATAAATCTTGTCCACGAAAATCAAACTCCATTGTTAATAATGCTTACGATAAACCTGGCATATTGCATCTATTGCACATTTCTTGCCAATATACAGTACTGAATTTGATTTTTTTTCTTTTTTCTTTTTTATTTGTGGATATGTAGGTGGCATTTGCCACCTACAGATTTAATCTATTAAAATATAAGTAGATGCTTATCACGTTGTAACTATTTTGGTGATAATAAAATAATTTTTTAAAAATTAAGGATGATTATTAATCGGTTGATGCATATTTTGATCATATTAAGTTTGAAATTTTACAAATGCTTAATTAAAAAAAGTTGACATTACAACAAAAAATATTATTTATAAACTGATTTTATATTCATAAATAAAATTTTATTTATGAAATTTTATTAATCTGTAGGTCGCATTTGCCACCTACAGATTTAATCTATTAAAATATAAGTAGATGCTTATCACGTTGGAACTATTTTGGTGATAATAAAATAATTTTTTAAAAATTAAGGATGATTATTAATCGGTTGATGCATATTTTGATCATATTAAGTTTGAAATTTCACAAATGCTCAATCAAAATAAGCTAATTAAAGTTTAACATTATTTGTGAATGATGTTAGTTTACCTTTTGACAATATAAGCAAAATAATTAAATTATTAGATTTTTATTATAAATTATAAGATTTTATACAATTTATATTTATACATATTTAATTATTTATTTTAATTGTAATAAATATCTAATTAATAAATATTATAAATTCAATCTAATAAAACATAGAAAAATCAGATCAGCTAACTCAGTATACGTATTTTATATTATTTATAAATTAAAAATAATGATAAATAAAAATAAAATAACAAATAATAAATAATTGTTATACAAGGTTTTATACAATTTATATTTATATAAAGTTAAAATAAACAATTAAAATTTTAATCAAAGTCAATTTTTATGAATTGACTGACAAATAGCAGACGATGTAAGCTATAGCAGTTCAAAAGGAACTGCTATAACAGTTTCGGTCCCCATTCTCCGATATGTAATGATATTATATTTATACAATTTAATAAACTACGAATCCTTAACGCACTCGTGTCGCCTTATTATCTAATCTAATTTACTCTACATATTTTATATTATTTATAAATTAAAAATAACGCTAAATAAAGTTTAAATAATTAAATAATAAATAATTATAAATAATAAATACTTGTTATATAAGGTTTTATATAATTTGTTTATAAACTTAAAATAAAAAATAAAATTTAAAATAAAAGTCAATTTTTATGAATTGACTAATAAATAACATTCGATATATCAGAATAAGGATTGGAGGTCATCAAGAGGAACTGCTAAGTTAACCATTTCGGCCCCCATTCCCCGATATGTAATGATATTGCAGATTATTATAAATTGACTTGCAGCACAATCGTCGAAACTTTGAAACATCAAGTTATCAAGCATTCTTAATAACTTTAAAAACCACCGAAAAATTTAAAATTATATTCAAATATTCATTTTCCAATCTTAAATGATTTTGGTAGATGACAAATCAATAAAAGCAATCATGTCGACTGTAGTTTTGTCTTATATGCGAATCATCAGTAATAAATCTTACTGTATCCGAGTGTGAGATTCATAAATCGCTGCTGTTAATCGATGCTGATTAACAGTCAGTAACGATAAATGGCCAGTCCCAAGCCCGTGCAGAGAAAGGAAGATAGTTGGCGATAGACTTCATGACAAGCCTGACATAAAACAAAGCCGTCATATCAACATTATGACATGCTGTCTCAGTGAACTTCGCGAAAGGCGACTACAATGGTACGGCCGCGTTATTCGCGCAAACGAATGTCAATCATCAATAAGGCCCATCGGCGTGACATTGGAAAAATCGGACTCTTTAACGAAGCGAAACAAACGCTGAAGAAAAAGAAGAGTCAGTAATGATAAAGACTAAAAAGATCATAAAGACTAAAAACGGCATTGCGAATAATAATGCGACTATTAATTTAGCATAAACTAAAATGATTTGGAAATCATTTTATTGTTTAATTATTTTTAATTATTTTCATAAATTAAAATAATTTTTATATAATATCGTATTTATCTGCTATTAAATTCTGTAAAGTTACCTGCTCGATTTTCTTTATATTCGACAGATATTTCGTTACTAACGTCTTCATCTATATGACTGACTGGAGCAAATGTTCTATGTGGGGTTTTAAATTTTAATCCATAACACTTTGAACATTCATTAACTTTAGATTCTAACGGAAAGAAAATATGTTCAGCAGGTTCTGGTATAAATTTAAGATTAAATGATTTGCGTTTATTCTGTTTTAAGAAATTCATAAAATTTAGGTAATCGATTTTAAACATTTTTGAATTGTGTTCGTTAACATATCTTTCAGGCTCCCTACTGTCATGCACATCACTGATTCTATGGTTTCGACTAAAATCAATTGGTAGCTTTTCGTTTCGAAAATGATTTTTCATTGGGATATAAAAAGGCTGATCTCGTCCGCCTTGATTATATATGTTGATGGAATTACCTAAATAATAGATATAAATATTCAAAAATTCACATAATATTTTATAGCGTATTATAAAAACGCTAAAAGATTTGACACGAGGATACACTGCCTTTTTGAGTTCAGAATCCCAGCTATTCAGGTTGTATAATTTCTCGTGAGTTAAATATACATATAGTCAAACCTTTATATTACAAATATCGCTGATATTTGCAATTTCAAGGATATTACAAATATATAATATATTATATATAATATATATTACATAATATATATTATAATATATTACATAATATATTAAAATATTATATAATATTATATAATATATCAAATACAAAAGCAATGGGATGTGTAATAATTTAATTTGTGTTAATATTAAACTAGTTATAGTTAGATATTTGCAATATCAGCGATATTACAAAGAAATCTTATATCGATAAGTTGGAAAGGGTGTTGCTGGCTCAAATTTTTTGGGATTGAAACGCCAAGCGGCATTGTTCAACACAATTTAATCTGATATACATTATCATAGTGATAATGGTGATGATTTGGGCAATAATATTATCTGTTCAAAAGAAATTGCTGCATTATTAGGTTAGCGCATTATTGTTCCAATCAACACAACATGGCCGTATGTCATTGCCCAAAATAACAATTTAGCACAAATGTATTATTTATCCGTAAACATTTCCTATTAAAAGTATGAATTTATTTATAATAATATGTGATTCAGCTATTTATTAAATCTTATTTTGACTAATTTTATTCTTAAAATACAATAGTTTTATTTAAAGTTTTTTTTAACTTCCAAGAATATAAAATTATTGTGGATTACTGTAGAATTATCATATTTAATATTATGTAGTTATGCGCGATTAAACGAAGAACGAGAATATTCTGCATTTTTAATTAAAAATATAAAGGACGATAAAGTAGTTACTGTCCTTTATATTTTTTCGTCCTTTATATTTTTCCTTTGTATTTTTTATTTTTATATCTTTACTACAATAAAGTAGTTAATTAAAAATATAAAGTAGTTTTGACTTGAAACAATTTTATGTGTATTTTGAAGGTTAGTTGTAAACAGACCATAATCGTTATAGTATATGACTCTAATTTTTATTAATTTTTCTAAAGTTTCCTTTATATTTATTAAATCTAATTTTATATAATCTGTACTAAAATCCTAACATTTTGTGTTGGATTTGTTTACTCACGATTGTCAGTTTTGTTAATAATTGAATTAACTTATTTTTCAATTATTTTATTTTAAATATTTTACCAGTTATGTTAAATACTGTTTTATCATTACCAATTTCATATATTCATAATGCATCCATTGCTATTTTTTCCTTTTATCCCGTTTTTAATATTTTTGTTTTCGTTTTATTGACTGCAATGTAGAATAGCCATAACTAGTAATTACCATTTAGTAATTACTTGAAATCAAAGATTTCAAGTAATTACTAAATTTGCTATTAAATAATTATTAATCTTTGCCGCGCGCCTGTGTATGATGTGTGACCATTAAATAAATATAAAAGAAAAAACAAACGAATATTTAGAAATAAAATAAAATACTTTTTTTTATTTTACTGTACGGAACAACCAATTCAACACAATTGACAATTATTTTCACTGGCAATTATTTTGAAAGTATTTTAGTAACTACAATCAAGCTTTCTTACTAAATGATAAAAAAGAATTAAGTATTCTCATTTCTTTATCAGAGTATTAAGGTGTTAATATTTTAACTTTCCTGTTCGTGTTTGAAGTAATTTATTTAGTTATTAAGTAATTATTAATTAATTATTCCAATTTATTATTAATCGGCTAAATCAAAATTCAAAGAACATACATCCTGTGCTTAATACGGCAATGATAACAAAGATCACGTGTATCATCAGTTTCATCAGGAATCAATTAATGATAGCTTAAAACAAACCACAATTATCCTCTAAATCGAATAAAGAAATGATTTTCAAATAATAAATGATTTTTAATTATGAAATTATCTCTTTTATGTTAGAGATAAAAAGATATCTGTTTATATTCTTAAAATTGTATCGTTAATATCTTTTGTTTTATATTTAGTAAAAATATAAAACAAATATTTTATGTTTAGCTCATAACACAATCCATCCCGTTTTCGTAAGTATTTAGATTTACAGACATAAATTTATCAAAATGGAGATATTTTACAATTACCCAACCATTATCGAATTTGTATGAATTTGAAATGTTTTCAAATTCATAATTTGAATTTGTACGTTGTAAAATTATATGTTTTAAAACATGTACAATTTTACTTTCTGTTATTTTACTTCAGTGGAATAATATTGGGTATGATATTACAAGATAGTGAATTACATTCTAACATTAAAGGGGACGATTAAACATGTAGATAGCTATATAAATAGGTTGATAGCATAATGTTGTTATAACATAATGTTGATAATTTTAAATTAATTCATCAATTTATAAATAATTTTATTGCAAATTTTTAAGTATATTTTTTAAATATAATTTAAAAAATACTGTCATATATACATTCATTTTTACCAACATTTAGAATATCTAAATTTTATTAAACATATACACCTATTTTCATTACTTGACTTATCCTTATCTCTAAGGCTAAGACCTTAGAGATAAGGTTAACTTATCTTAACCTTATCTCTAAAGCTAAGACCGGCCAAACCGCGGAATATACACGGCCACAAACATATACAATTCTATTAATATATATAATTCAAATATATTAATTAATATTTTATATTAATATATATTATATTAACAAACATATTATATTAATATATAATATATAGAACAAAATTCCACGATATTCTACAATAGCTTCACCAAATTGGATCATTAGCAAAAGCACTGGCAAATGCCAGCGCAATGCTAGTGCTAATTCAGCACTCTAGATGATGTACTAGAGATTTTCTAGTACATCATGCACTTGATTCATTCGTTGATTGCCGTCTGCTAGTCCTCTCTGCATCCAGCAGTTAGAGGGAACTAGCACTGATGAGTCATAGTGATGACGAAACGGAATCTAGCAGCGTTTTTCGTCGTTCTTCGCGTCTGGCTAAAAATGACTAACAAAATTCACGTGAAATTTTTTCCACGATATATATATTAATTATATTAATATTTATAATTCAAATATATTAATACATATAATATATTATATTAATATATTATTCAAATTTATTATCAATTTGAATCCGTTTGAAATATGGATTAAAGGCTACGGTTCACAAATCATTCTAATTATTTTGTATATATTGATATATATAATGATTATTATATATATTAACAAATATATTTAAATTATATAAACAATTATATTAAACAATTTTATTCAATGTTGCCAAAGTGTTAGCTTAAGTTAGTGAAGTTTTAACATCTTAAGTGTCAATGTAGAAGAGAAGTATCCCAAAAACGTTAAAATAAATTATCTTGTTTTCTGATTCCATCTTACAACAATCAAAACAATATTAGCAATTATAAATTTTTAATTGTTAATATTAATATATTAACAATTTATAATTAATTGTTATAATTAAAGATTATAATATGATATAGCATTAATATGATAATTTAATTTTCGCATAATACAGTTCATGAGAAAAGGTTCAATTAAATTTATAGTTTAGAATACATTAAAAATCATCTCGTAGCGCTTAATTCATTATTTCAAGGTTTGCAAAGAAAGTATTGTGCTGCAAAATTGATATTTTAATCCTTAAATAAAGATTCAAAAAGAAATATATAGTGCTCTTATTTGATTATTCATTTTTCATTATTCTGACTGTAAAATAAAAATATCGCATTTCTTTATAGCGAACGTAGTTGCGTTCAATAATTCTATAAATTCTAATTTTTTTTTAATTTTGCAGGTTTCGTTAAATAATTCGAATTTAAAATTTATTTAACAATATTAAATATATTTAAAGCTAGATTTTCAAAATTCACAATACCTTGTTTGCAACTGATAAAATGAAGATTTCGAGTGCTATATTGAAACATTATTGAATTAAATTTACAAAGTATGTTTAATAGCTTACGCAATTTAGTAGATCATTAAATTACCTGTATATCGGCGAAACTGTGTTTACAATAGCGAAATACTAGTTGACTATATAATCGTAATTTCTACATTGTAAATCATTTCAAATATGTGAACTCGTTCTGCATATAATAGATTTGGTCATTATAATTAAGTTATTCTAACTTAGTTTAAACTAGGCTATAATTAAGTTAACTAAGTTCTAACTTTAATTATTATCTAACTTATTTGATATTGATAATTATGTATTTGACTAAGTTCAAACTTAGATTTTCAAACTAAGTTAACGAGAATTATTCAAATTAAAGTAACGCAAATATGTATGGTTTTAAACTAAATCGATTTGCATGCCTATAAATGAAATTTTCGCTTCTGATATTTTACATCGATACAACAAGCAATTAAAAACTTTCTCCAAGTAATAAGTCATACAAAATTAGAAAATAATTTTTAAAAAGCGTATTTTGATTTACTATTATTGCTCAAAATTTAATATTTCACAGTAACCACTACCGTTTTTATGCTTGAACACATTAAAAATACTTTTATTTTGAAATAAAAATCTATAATAAATTACAATATTTATTAATATCAAAAATATATATTATATTAATGCTATTTTTTGACTTTGGAGTTTGATCAACAAATCACACATTTATCTTGATTTCGCTAGCTATTGGTAACGTTATCAAAAAGAACAATTTAATTTTTTTATTGTTTTTCTGATGATTTCGCTAACAGAAATAAAAATAAATTTATGTTTTGATTAATTAAAACATAAAATTTTAATTTAAAATTTATTAAAATTGTGCAATTTAAAACAATTTATGTGATTAAACAATTTAAAATAAAAACGGAACAAATCAAAAAAATCAGAACAAAATAAAATTTATCATGATGATACTATTTAAAAGTTAGAAAAAGTTAAGAAATTAGTTAAAACTAGAAATAAACTTTCATTTCCAAAATGTGAATACGTACTCATCCAGAAAGCTGATATTTATCTTTGGATGTTAAAAATTTACCTTTTCGCGAAAATTAAAGCTTGTAACGTCCTTCTTCAATCCTTTATCTAAATCACTCTTGGGTGAGTAAACTTAAGTTAGATCATTCGTTTGAGCTCTTGTATGTGCAAATTAAAATTATATTTTTGTCATGCAACCCTTCAGATTTTCTCAGACAGATTAGCCTATTTTTTCTTGCCTATACTATTGAAGAGTAATTCGTTGATAATGGCATTGTCTAAATAAACCAATTAATATATTAGTTAAAAAATATTTAAAACAATCAATAATAAGGTGGGCTATAACTAAATAATATATAATTTATAACTTATAATTTACATATAATTATGTAAATTACAATTATAATTAAATTATATAAAAATTAAAATTATAAATTATAATCATTTATCTAGCTTAATTTATATATACAATTTTAATACATTTTAGTTTTCTGAGTAAATGGTTTATAAAATTATTTTAATTTTAAAACTAAATTTTATTAATAAATTTTAATTTATCAATAAATTAATTAAACCACTTACACACAGAAGATAAATGTATTAAAATTATATATAGTCGTTACTAATAAGTAAACGAGGGTCCCGGACATAACTGGGTATTAGAAACAATCAGAGTCCATCAGCCTTTAAACTCTAGACCGGTTTCTGCTTATTGAGCTTTATCAGTAGGGTCCATATTTAAAGAGTGTTTAGGAATCCTCCACTGCAGTTTAGAAAGGATCATCACGAACAAGACGACCTTAAAGTTCACAGACGATCACAATAGTGATTCGGCAGTATATTATAGAAATATAATTAAAGCCTGTTCCCGGACCACAGAGTATCCTTAAACACTCTTAAAATCTGGACCCTACTGATGAAGCTCAATAAGCAGAAGCCAGTCAAGATATTCGATTGCTAAGGGAACGTGATGATTTTTAATACCCAGTTATGTCCGGGTCACCAATTTACTTATTAATAACGACTATATTGCCTAATGACTCTGCGATCCGGGGACAAGTTTTAATTATATTTCTATCATATATGCAATATATATAAGTTGTCGTTGAGAAAAATTGCTAAACATGACGTTCCGGAAGTCAAAGCTAGTTATAATTGATTGTTAATCCATATTTGCTGCTAAGCAACCAAACTTAAATCATCAGCTCCGTTATTTTTATGTATCACTAAGCTCTTAATCACTCAGTAATCATCGTCAGTAGGTTGAAGTGACTAGGATATGTTTCGATTGCTTTTGTGATAACTGTAAAGACATCAGCAATTCCTCATGATGTAAGACAAGGCTCAAGTGCCTAAAGCATTTTAACTGGCTTGCTGCGTGTTTGGACATTCTAGTAATTCTTTAAATAAGTCACAAATACGTGTATATTATAATAAAATACTTATTTTACATTATTATTAAATATAAATTGTGACATTTAGTTATGACCCACGCTATGATTGACTGTTTAAATATTTTTAAATTGATATATTAATTGGTTTATTTATACACATCCCATTTTATTTATATCAAAACGTAAATTTATTGGGTTAAAATTGATTTTAGAATTTTGTTATTTAATGATAAATCAATTAATCTGCTGATTTTTATTTGTCCATGATTATATTCGGGTGTTGTCCTTATTGTTTGGCTGGTCATAATTTTAACGATACTGGATTAAGGATAAATTTGTTCTATTTTTAAACTATCGAACTGTTTGAAAGAGCACACTCTTAAGCTTGTTTTGTTATGTCTTCTAATTTTGTTCGATCATAATGTCAAGATGACCTTAATTAATAAGGACACATCTGAACAATAGATGGTATTATGTAAATGCTTTTGGTAATTAGATATAAAGTGTTAAGTTACATGTACAAACATATCCAACAAATGCTTAAAATATGTGTACAAACATCTATTGTAAATATGAACTAGTATCCTTCTCTCTATATATAATCAGTATTGTTCATAAAAGTGATCGCTTATCATGCTATCATTGTATTTTAAAGTTATTGCGCTAAATTTCTTGGTATTTGTGCATTGCTCAACCGAGCCTCCCGGCCATCTTCGACTTCTTAAATTCAGCTTTGACGAATATGGCGCACTGTACACTGTGGTATTATGGATATTGGTGGCACTTATTTCAAGAACGGGTATGTTTATTCAAATCTTAATATAGTAATATATTCTTTTAAAGATTATTATTGATTAGATATTTTAATTTTAAAACTATAAAAACGCTAATTTTAAAAATATTTAGTATAAACTCAAATAAATATAATTTAAATTATAAAAACACTCTTAAGAAAATAAGTTTTGGTAAATACAAGTATTTTTAATTTAAAATTTAATATCTTTTAAATAAGGCACAATAACTTTGTTTATTATTTATTTGTTCATTTATTCTACTGAACAAATAAACAAATATTTATTTACTTTTTAAATAGTTAATAATGATCCATTATTAATAAACAATTAGTGGAGTTGGATCATAATAAAGGATATTAATAATTTATAAACAAAACAAAAATAATAAACATAATATTTCCGTTCAAAATAAATAATTTGAAAATATTAAATAAAGTATAAAAATAAAAAAGCAAAGATTATTTAAACAAAAGAATCGTTTACAACATCTTTAAAAAATATTTAACGTTACGTCATGATTATTATTTGACATAATAATATTGAAGCTTTTATGAATGTAATAAGCATCAAGAATTTTTCTATTTAAACATATTTTTGGTTTCTTTTAAATATTTTGTAAAGATATTGTAAACAATTCCTTTTTGTAAATAATCTTTTCTATTTTTATTTTTATACTTTGATTTAATTTTTCTAAATTATCAATTTTATATTTTTCTAATTTTTTCAAATTATTTATTTTGAATGAAAATATTATGGTAATTATTTTTGTTTTCTTTCTAAACTATTTTGACTCATTCTTTTTCATTGCGTTTTGTGTACCTTCAAAAGCTGCCGAAATCGTTTTAAAAATTCAAACAACAGTGAAAGCAGCTGTTTATCGCTAATAACAGCATCACCTACCCAAAGCAAATGACGGTGATCGTTTTGAACTTTTTTAATAAAGGTATGCACATTTAAAACACATTGAAATTTTCTGAAGATGTTAGCGAAATATCAATAAAAATTTCCTCTTTTCTTTGATTCAGCTCCAATAATTCTTTATCAATAAATGGATCATTATGAATTATTTAAAGGATATTTTAATTTTTCTTTAATATTTGAAATTAGTAATTTCAAAGGCGCTATTTTAATCGTAATGAAAAAGAACAATATATGAAGTTTGAAAAAGAAATCTTACCAATGCCACAGTTTAAGGAAATTTGATGTGATTCCACAACTCGTATAGAGAATAAATTTAATTCGCATTTACTAATCCTTCATAAACTAAATAAAATAACTAAGGAAGACTACATTAATCTCAGTTCAAATTCAGCTAAACCAGCTTTCATGTACATAAAGAGAAGAGATGTGTCCGACCTGTGAGTGCATGCTATGACAGCTTCAACAACAAGCTCGCTAAGCGACTTAATTGTATGCCAAAAACGTTGTGTGGAAATAATACGTCATGTATCGCTAATGGATATGATTTTACAAATAAAGTAAGACAGGAATCCTAAATTCAAATTAGCAACTGATAATATATCGTCCCTTGTCACTAATGTTTCTCTTGAGGAGACTTTATATCTTGCTAGCACACTATTGTCGAATAATCACAATTCGTGGAATCTGACTCAATTCGAGTGGCATTCCTCGTTATCATTTTTTATAAAGAGTAGTCATTTCCTATTCAACAATAAACCTTTATCTTCACACCGATGGCGTTGCTAGGGATCTCCACTCGGTTCGATATTGGCAGAAATACTTTTAAAAAATGGAAAGTATCTACAAACGTGTAAATGGTTTAATTGCCCACTATAAATATGTTGATTACGCTTTCTTTGTCTTAAACTCGTAATTAAAATCTAAAAAATGGCATGATGGACACATTAAATTGTAAGCGCGTTAAATGGACTGTTCAACTAGAAGATTAAAATGCAATTAATTTTCTGGATGTGAAAATTATTAGAAACAACGATAAACTGGAAACCACATCCCAAAGATGTACCAACAGTTCTACCTAATTCTAAAACTGCTACACCGATTGCATTGGTAATTTCATTAGCAAGGTCATATTACCTCAGAGCTTTTAATATTTGATCTAATAGAAATCCATTTACAATTGAGATAAGGACCATCAATTCAATATTAATAAATGCTAATTATCCACTTCGCCTTATGTCGAGAGCCTTTTCACCGTGCCAAACGAATGTCTCTAAATATTAAAACAAAGGGTACCTGACAACCAGAAAATTTCCTATACAAAGATTAGTTTCGTCTTTAGATAGACGACTTCGTAATTCACTGTTTGCTTCTCTTAATTTCAACTGCTCTTTTAGAGATAAATCACTGAGTATTCGATACGAACGGCCTATTAGATAAAATCATTTCAATAATCATTTCAATAATTAATAAGTGCTAATTATCCACTTAGCCTTATGTCGAGAGCTTTTCACCATTCCAAACGAATTTCTTTCAATATAAAAACAAAGGGTAGTAATGAGAATATATGTAGAGATTCCATATATAAATGAAACAGTTAATGCCTTACTCAAACAGAAAATTATTCAAAATTGGAAGGAAGAAAAAAGACTGGTATTGTTTACTCGAGCACAACCAAAATTAACAAATTTATTTAAGATTAAGCCCAAACAGAATAAGCTACATCTATGCATTCATATGCGAAACTTGCTCATTGCATTATGTAGGATAAACGGGAAGAACATTGGATATAAGAGCAAAAGAACATAAGACAACGATTAAGAATGCTCAAGTAAACAAATTTAAATTAAACTGCGCAGTGTCACAGCATGTGATAAATTCCAATCATATTCTGGATGTATCTTTAATAATAACTTTAAAAATTGAGGATATTACATGTCAAAGAAAATAATAGAGTTGATTTACATTATCCCCAACGAGGATAGAATCATTTCGGGAAATAAAGCAGACCTTACTCCGAAATTAAATCATCGAATGAGCTGGACAATTTTTACCACCACCTAATAGTAAAATAGACATTGTTTACGATTGACTATTTTTTGTACTATTTTTAATTGTTTTTTTATTTTCAAATTGAATAATCCTTGATAATGGCGTGTCTACGTACCACCTGAAATATTGGATCAAAATTGTGAAATAAATAATTATGTCTCTTCACCTGATTTACAATATAAAACATAGCATTCTTTGTAGATTATGAAAAAAACTTTAATTGATAACTTTTAGATTTGTAATATCAATCATTTCTTAATCTTTAACTAACAAAGATAAGTAGATATTAATAATCCTTTGAAAATACTATATCTATTAAAGATCATTATAATTATTGTTATAAATATATCCTAAATATATTTTTAATTTACAATGTTTCAATTTACGTGTATAATTTAGATATGTGTTTAATTTACATTATTAAATGATTGTGGTAATAGAGATTTTATTTATTTAAATGTTAAACTTAACAAAATTTAATTAAATTTATAAATTATCGGTATATTACTGAAAGACAATTTAAATTATCGTCAAATGAATGGGTGTATAAAAATAACATACTTCGTGTTAGACTAGGATATTGATCTAGAAAGTAATATATTCTGTTATCGATGCGAACATCCGAATGTTAATTGTTATACAAAGATAGAGTATGTAATATTCTCTATTACATTATTAAATTATTAAAATTATTCTTTGTATCAGAATAAGATACTAGATAATCAAATTTTAGATTAAAATTATTAAAATTAAAAATTAAATTAAAAAAAATAATTAAAATTATAAAAATTAAAGTAGTTTAATTAAAAATCAAATTCAAAATAATTTTAATTAAAATAAACTCAAACTATAAGGTTGAAAATACTAAACAATATAAAATAATAACACAAATGGCATGTGGATAATAAAAAATATGAAGTTAGATGTTTTAAAAGTAAAACTTAATAAAATTTAATTAAATTTATAAAACAAGATATAAGTGTTCGGATTGCGAAGGCCGGACTATTATCTAATGACAATTATCTTTGTCATTATAAATATAAAAAAATAAATATAAATAGATTAAATTAAGTAGTAAAATGTATATTTTATATCTTTTCTATCTAATAGCATTATTGTGAATTTAGTAATTCAAAGTCCTCTATTTTAAACAAAAAAACTGTAAAATCTAAAACTAAAAATCATCTAAAATGTAATTGAAACGCTTATTTAACTTAAGTAAAAAGATCAAATTCAAAAGTCATAATTTTTTATAAATATACTTTAATAAAATTTAATTAAAAATCTAAGAATAATTGCAAAAATAAAATATTACGCTGTTGAATTTCATCAGAGAAAATACATTAGCATTTATTTAACTCATGTAATTTTTATGATTTTATCCGCATTTCCATTACAAATTTTGATTAAAAATTAAATTATGAATAATTTTTTAATTTCAAACTCTAAGAATGAAAATTCCAAACAATGAAAATTAAAAAAATATGAATTTTAAAAGTTAACTTCAACTTTAAAAGTTAAACTTAACAAATTTAATTGAATTTATAAATTGACCGTAGATTATTGAAAGCATATTTCAACTGTTGAGTAACGAATGAATGGGCATATAAAAATAGCATACTTTGTGTTAGATTGTGATTAAATGTCTAGATAAAAAATGTAATAAAAATTTTATAAATATTTGGAGTATATCATGATGTTTTAAAAATGTAATTAAACTAAGCTAAATAAAAATTAAATTAAACTAAGCATAATTAAATTTATAAATCGTCAATATATTATTGGATTTAAATTTTAACTGACGAGTTTATTTGATATTCCGGTCAATTAAAAGCATTGTTCAATATTGAGTATTGATTTGATATATATTGTATTTTTTAACATTACCTTTACTATTCAATAATTTAAAAGTTGACTGAAAATTATTCATTTTATCATCTTCAAAATAATTGTTGCTTTGAATAACAGTTATTTATTAAGGATTCAACTCCTTCCAAAATGTGTTTCGCAAACTTCCAGAAAGCTGTACTTTGATATTAATGGGATTATTGGTCGGAATCAGTCTACGCTTGATGCATGTAACTGCCTCCGGCACCGAATTTTTTAATTCCTACGTATTTTTCACTATATTGCTACCACCTATAATTCTAAACTCTGGATACTTTATGCCTTCACGGTGAGTTTTTTGATCAAAATAATTTTAAACATGTCTACTATTTTACAGGGCATTTGTTGACAACTTTGGGACCATACTCCTGTTCGCTATATGCAACACACTATTCAACACACTTGCAATTGGTTTAACAATGTATTTATTTAATTTTACACCGTTATACGCGTACGTAAAATTTGAAATACTTCATTGTCTGCTGTTTGCCAGTGTGATTTCCGCTGTTGATCCGGTGGCCGTTTTGGCCACATTCGAGGAAATACATGTTAATGATACTCTGTATATAATCGTATTTGGGGAATCTCTCTTGAATGATGCGGTATCAGTGGTAAGTTTTATATATTAAGCATTGCCTATCTTTGAGTTGATTGAAAATCAAATTCAAATAGTTGACGTTTATTTTATTAAGCTGAACTAATACTTTTAATTAGCTTTGATGTATCTATTCTACGTATTTAATACACAGAATTGTGTATGATGACATCATTATAACGTCATTATGACGTCATTACTTCATTGTGTTGAATATACACCTATATGATTACATTAATTACAAGTATTCTCGATTATGTTTATAAGTTTTAAGATGACTATACGTGTAAGTCAATTTCGAGTTAGCATTTTCTTAAAGCTTTTATATTTAGACGCTTGCTACTTATAATAACAAATGTTCATGTCTACTTATTGTACAAAAATATTGACAAAAATATTATAAAATATAAGGAAAAATTAATAAATTAATTAGCTTTTAATAGTTTAAAGTAATTTACTATTAAAAGTTATTTAATAGTTAAAAGTTATTCACCTTTCTCGTCACCGCCCCCTCGCCTGGAATCAGCTCCCTTTCTTCGTCTTCCGCGCTTCCTTCTTTATCGAATTCAAATACCTCCCTCGTTCCCATCTTCTTGAAACATGACTTAGATTTTGGTTTCTATTGTTGTGGTCTTATTAATATCAATAATATTTAGTGTGTATCACATATTATAGTGTGCATATATGTGTGTCAATTTTTTAACAATTAACAAAATGAAAACAAAAATCATTAGGTATGTTATGCCGTGATGGCAGACAGATGCGTGAATATAATTATATTGAACTCGTTCTTAATTACAAGTACATTGGGGTACATGTGTCATCAATATGGTCTTTCTCAACACGCATGGGACGAAAATCCTCCAAGATTACAATTGCGACGTCTAGTAGTCGTAATATCGGTGCTATCTCTTTTGAGCTTTAAGGTTCTTCGGAGTAATGCTACTTTCCATTATTTATTATGTTTTAATAGCTTTTTTGATCTCTTCAATCTCTTTCCCGTTTATTCTGACGAAGTTTCAAAAGTTCTGATTTCTTTGTCCAACAAATCTTCTCCTGCCGACTCTTTTCATATGTACTTACTTAAGCTTGTTTGCCATTCGGTATCTTCGCTTTTGACAACCTTTTTCAATTCTATCCACAGCGACACTTTTCCGTCAAACTAAAAATCTGACATTGTTCGTCTACTTCTATAAGTGGACGAACAATATCAGATTTTTTTTCTCTCGGCAGTTCACTTCAGTCCTCATATCGTCCTATATCTCTTCTCCCATCCTTATCAAAACTCTTAGAACGTCTTGTGCTAACTCAGATTAAAACCTATCTTCTATCGTCAAATTTATATCCCCCGCTTCAATCTGCTTTTGTTCTAATCATTCCACCGAACTAGCTGGTCACAGAGTCTTTGGTGATTTTCTACAATCGCGAAAAGAAAAGCTTTGTATCATCACAATCCCTCTTGACCTCTCATTTGCATTAGACATAGTCGATCATTATATTCTTCTCTATCGGCTTCATCATTATCTAACTCCACTGTAACCTGGTTTTCCTCTTATTTATCTGACCGTTCTTTCAGTGTTTATTCAGCTTCTACCGTCTTTCAATCGTATTCTCCCACACAAAGTTTTCTGCGAGGCAGTACTAGGTCCCGTTCTTTTCTCCCTTCTTCTCTGTGATCTCTTTTCAGTAACCTGAAACAATTTTCATGATATGCATATTGTTAATGACATTCTCCTCTCAAATCTATGACCTTGCATCCACTTTCTCCACTTGCCTCGTATCCGTTTTCCTGTACATTTCTTTCCATCGCCGTTTACTCAATCCCGCAAATTCCAAAATTATGTGGACAATTCCCTCTCACCCAAGCATTACTCCGCATACCTTATATCTCTACTCAATTATTCTTCCTGTCCTTAATGATATCGTATTGCTTTGTTTCCACTTTGACAATCATATTTCTCTCAAGCTATTTGTTCCCGATAAAGTCCGCTCCTCGTTCCTGCTACCTCGTGATATTCGCTGTATTTGTAGGTTGATTGATTTTCGCTCATATTTATCTCTTTTATCTGCCCTTTTATTTTCCCGAATCAATTATTGCCTTAACATCCTCTCTAACTCTCCCAAAACTACTCTATAACCTCTTTAGCGCATTGTAAACTCAGCACATCAAGTAGTTTCTAAAAGATCGTTAGAATACGATATCCTATAAAAGTAATATACAGAAATGTATATCTACACCTTTATATCAGCGAACTAGTAGATGTAACGTTGAATCACAATACGCACGTCCTGAGTTTAAATCCAATCAGCACCAGTGAATACAGTAAGCAGGTAATATGGGTCGAAACGTGTAATTTTGGCCTGGGTCAGCAGCTGATGAGCCCCACCCAGGCTGATTAGTATCGTCCTACTGTATCAAGAATAGGAACAATACCTGTGAGGATAATATACTGACATTAACGATATTATTTTATTCTAACACGCTTATATAATGTTTTACATGCTCGTTCATTATTGTTGTTTAAAATTGAATAACATCTAATATCTTTTAAATATTGGCTAAATAAACTTAATTGGCTATTAATCTTTTAGTTCCTTATATATTAAGGTTCTTTACAGAGTGTTTGCTCAACTGTCGGCATTAGGAATAAACAACATAATTGTTTCTGATATCGTGATAGGCGTTGCAACCTTTTTCACTAATTCTTTAGCCGGAATATTTTTTGGAATCATATTTGGTTATTTTGGTTCTCTACTGACAAAGTACATGCAAGGTGTAGCCGTTATTGAGCCGTTGGTAATTCTGGTCACTGCATATCTCTCTTACTTAACAGCTGAAATATTTCATGCTTCCGGTATTATTGCGTAAGTTATTAAATTAATAGTTTCTACATTATTTTCAGCTGTTTTTGGTTTTATTTGATATTAGCATTTTTATTTCGATTTCTAGGTTTTTATAATTTAGACGTCTTCTTTGAAGTTGTAATTGTTGTTCAATTTAATAACATTTTGATTAATGTAAGCAACTTTTTTGTATAATTTTCTAGCCGATATTTCTTAAGGCCCGAAAGGTCGATTAAAATGACCATAACTGAATGGCCTACACACAGATCTTTATACTTCCGGACTTCACTTGGATCAGCCTCTGAATACGGCGAGATGAAATATCGAATTCTACATATCCGATCCCCTCAAAGCGGGATAAATGCTAAAGAAAATAAATTAAAATTAATAATTAATTTATTTATTAATTTATTAAAATTAAAAGTTGACTGTAAAGTTATATTTTAAAATATACACGAAATGACTAACTCAATTTTGACATTACAAATGATAGAAAACACAAATTTACACAAGTTAAACAACAACAATTTCTTGACATGAAAAAACAAATAATAATACACGGTTTTTCCTGTCAACCACTGGTCTGGGTGTCAAGTCGTAGAGGCAGCACATGAACCAAACTACCCCAGAAATCGCGATCCTGGTTGACAGACCAAAGTTCTCTTTCAGATAGCCCAAAGCGGTCTTCGACCAGTTTCTCTTCTATATCAAAGTGATGCTTACTGAAAAAATACAAAAAGGATATTCAAGAAAATTTTAATTCAGTTCAGATTTTGAATTTATAAAAAAGTAATTATAATTTTATTTAAGATAACTTTGATCGCGTAATATTTTAATAAAGTAAATTTAATGTACGACCATTATAGAATGTATTAATGTAATATTTTTTTAATGTTAACATATAAAAAGAATAATCGTCATATTAAGAAAATAATCGTCTACTACGCATATATGTCTAGATGTAATAGGCTAAAATAATAATTAAACGGTAAGTCGTACGATGTCATATATTTTTTGATAAAAATCGCTAAAATGAAAATTCAGTTGTAATTTACTATATCAAAGTTTTTTCTCAATCAAATTGTGTTACCTTATTTTTATTTAACTTATTCGGTTTATTTCGGTTTAGTATAACTGTTGCTTCAATGTTACTTCGACAATATGTGGTTTACAACATAGCAAGTGATTCTCGGATTACAACGAGCTACTGTATAAGAATGATGTCAACATTATCTGAAAGTATTATATTCTTGTTCATGGGCTTAACTGCGATTGACAGCATGCAACAGTTTAATCTTGGACTAACGTTACTTACTGTTATATCATGCATTGTGTATCGGACGATAGGTAAAATGCTCAACACTTAATTTTTGTTTTAGTCAACAAAAAATTGTAGTCATTGATCTAACCGGGATACATTTACTACAGAATACAAAATTGCAAATCGATACCTTGACATGCCAAGGTGTAAATTATAGCCGTTATGTATGAACAGCAACTTAAGAGTGTAATGATAGCTTGACCGTTTTTTTTTCAAGTCGCAACATATCAAATGATGTGTGCTTTCTCGACCATTATATTATTGTTATTATATAAATTAATATAATATATTAATATACAGTGTATTAATATATTATTAATACACTGGTCAACAACAAAATCTTGTCTGGTGTCTGGATATTTTTAACGATTTGTTATGCAATTTTCCAGTTTAATTTGAAAATCACTTCGGTTTATCTCAATCAGGTCTAGTTTTCTCACTATCGTCATCTCAAATTTTTGCTGTATTAGATGCTTTGCTCAATAAAATATTTTCAATGTGTTTCTTTTATGTGAATTACATAACAAATCATGAAGATCATTACATCAATTACATGAAGATCATTTCTGTAAAATTATATTTAATTAATTCAAAGGGAAAATAATAATGTGAAACATTAAAGTGGACTAAACAAACAAAACAATCATAACAAGAATACAAAATAGTAAACAGCGGATATACAATTAGTCGTAAATGATTGTAAGAATATTCAAGAAATAAATTTACGCTTCTTTGCGGACATGAGTGTTGATAAACATGAATGTCTCGTTTTAGACACCAGAAATAGTCCGCCATCATCACAGCGTCCCGACATCTTTGGTACACGAACACTGTTCGCTAAAAGATTCTTCTCTCTCAATCGTGAAGTCAGCAGCTCTGCAGAATTCTTAAGTAGGTTTAAGTCACGTACAATATCATTCAACTATATTTAGGAGAACAACTTAGGTGTAGTTTCAACTAAAAATTCTACATCTTTGTCAACTTATTTGAGTGAGAAATCTTCTTCGCTTGAGGATAAACTTAGCTGAGGCAAGACACTAAAATTAGGAACATGTAGCTCTTCGCTGTGTGGAACTAGTCTCATTGCTGAAGTAAGATTAGGATATATAAGTACTTGTTTTGGTTAATACCCTTTAAATCTTGAAAACAAAAATAGCAGTCGTCCCCATGATTGTAGGATTCCGGCTAAACCATTGTTATATAAAACTTCATTCCTTTTCTAGTCCCTTTTTGTCCATTGTCGCAAATTTTCTGTACATTGTTTGCAGACACTATATGGCACCCAATGTTTATCCTGATCTCTCAGCTTTACCCCAAAATATGCCAAATATCCTCTTTTAGCGAAATCAGTAACCTTCAATATGTTTTCAACTAATGTATATTCTCCACAAACATATCAATACACATTCGGGGAATTAAGAAAACCCCTGCGTGATGCAATCTGGCCAATTGTATATTGATTTGTACAAAATCTGAAAAGAATAAAATAAAATTGAAATACGATAAAGCACCAAATGTTGTCCATACATGAATGCTCGATAAATAAAGAAAATTGACGTGATAGACCAAAATGGAGGTTAATTTTTGGATTCAGGGGACAAATTTTATATAAGAATGATGTTTATTTTCTAGACATTAAAATTACAGTTGACCACTGTTATTATTTATATCGCTTTTGGTGGAAGATGTCAGATCTCTAGGCGACACGATCGCTTGCCGATTATCAGTATAAGGGACAACAGCGTATGACGGATTTGTAACTACTAGTTTTGCAAGTTCTACTATCGGATCAAACTTTGACCGTATGGCATGTTGTCTGACCAGAACTTATTGATATCTATAAATAATCAATACCGTTGAGAAGGATAGAGTGTCAATTAGACTGCGATTTATGTTATATCCAGACTTAAGCTCAGAGTAATTGCGGAATATGATGGTAGCTTAATGGACGATACAGTTTATTCAAAATAATTAAGACTATCTGGAAATAGTTAACGATATGCTAAGGTACGTTCCCCTGTATATACTCGGTTGAATTTGCGCTCTCCGTATGCTTCTAGAATTGCTCACGTTTGGAAAGTTTATTTCGCCCAGATTTTACGATAAGTTCTGACGAACCTTTCTACCTTTCATCAACGTGTGGATGCTTGTATTTTTGTCTTCACTTTATGTGGCAAAACACACATAAATGCATTTTGAGTGTTTAGTATTAGCAGAAAATCATTTAAGGGCATCTATTAGTAGTTTTACATCTAATTAAGTGTCTCTATTTGATGATGAGAACTCGAGCGGTGGACTTAAATTAAATCCGTATACTTATAACCTTAAATTTTATAATCTTTTATAATCATATAAAAGATTATATTCGATATATAATTATATAATATTAATAATTATATAATCTTATATAATATATAAGATTATATTCTTTTATTATAATCTAAAAGATTCGATTAGCGATTATTTTTTCTTAAGCGACTAAATTTAGATAACTTTTAACTGTTAATTTCTGTTTATTAATAAGTAAGTTACTATTAACGTTGTTTGCCGAAACTCACAATCAACATTCTCACAGCAATTATGCTGGCAACCAAAAAGCAAAGTCTTTACAAAATTGTATATAATGTAATGATAGGCGTATATGTAACTTTAAAAAATATACGTTTTTTTATATACGCTTCGTTAAAAATTTTACATTTATGAAGAATTTATTAATAATTTTAAATTATATATAATTTAGTAACAATATTTGTCCGGATATCGAGTCGTGAATTATTAGTCGAAGTTATTCCAGACGTTGTGATTGTAAATTTACAAATTCTAATAATTAGCAAATTTTGGTATTTCAGCACAAAAATTATGCCAAATTTCATCTAGTAATTAATTTTACTCATGCTCTCATTATCACATAAATTAAGGAACAGAACCGAATAATTGTTTCTAATATTGTTACTAATATTGTAATAATCTCATTGTAATTTGTTGAAGGGAGAAATTGATTATATAATATATATTATTTAATTAATATTATATATTAATATAATATTATATAATATAATATTAATTGCGAAATATTGCTACTAATATTGTTACTAATATTGTAATAATCTCATTGTAATTTCTTGCTTGAAGAAAAAACATTTTCATTTATTTCTTTGTTCCCATAAATTTACAAAACCATGAAGAAGGAAGAAATTGATTATATAATATATAATTTAATTAATATTATATATTAACTATATTATATATTATATATTAACTATATTATATTATATATAATATAATATTATATATTATAATATTAACATAATATAATTAATATATTATATAATATATATTATATATTATGTATTTAAAAAAACATTTATATTATTAAACATATTATAAATATTATATTTTATCTAATTATACAGTTTTACATTATTTAGCATATACATTATTCTTAATTAAAACTTTCATTTTTAGGAGTCGCTATTTTTGGTAGCATTGCCAATACTTTCCGAGTAAACAAACTTAGCTTCATTGATATGCTGGTTATGAGTTATGGGGGATTAAGAGGAGCCGTCGCTTACGCCTTAACGCTTGTTCTCGAAAAAGATATTATTCCCACAAAGTCTACACTCTTATCTACAACGCTTATTGTTATTTACTTCACGGTATTTTTGCAGGTAAGTTGTATTTATATTTGAAGTAATTTTATTTCAAATTGATCATTTACGAAACACTTGAGTAACAATCAATTTATTTACACTATTAGAAGCTTTGATCGATGTATTTTTTAAGTTAACTATGTTCGCTTATAGGTTTGAGTTCCTCTTCTTTATATGAGTTCATCATATTAATTATGCAACCATTATGTTACATATGAATGAGATTTCATTTATAAAATTGAAATTTCAAATTCAATGCTGCAATCAAAAAGACACTTGTATTTTTAGAAAAACATCTCCAAACTAAAGAACAAACTAAATGCGTAAATTGTATAAAATAGAAATGTTAAATTGTATATATTTTAGTATCAAAATGTATACAATTTGATAAACGATTTGATACTAAATTAATTTAGATTTAAACTTAATAAAGTACTATTTGAAACTTTTTAAAATTTATTGAATTTAATGTCATTTTAGATTAAAACGTGCAGCAAGCATACCTTAAAGGTCTGTAGTCTCTTTGAAAGACATCACTTGAGGTTAAAACATATCATATAATTTAGTTATTTGGTATTTAATGTATAGATTGATATTTTTTATCGAAAAATCTGAAAAATGTTTTTTAGTTCATGCTTTTCAGATCCAAGATCTGAAAAGCATTATTTTGATCTTCTCAAAATAATGTATATTTTGAATAAATGCAATATTTTCGGAGGTATATACTTTTGTTTATTTTTTATATAAATTAACAAAAGGGTTTGAATATTTGTATGAATATTAAATGCAAAAACGTCAAAAAACGTAACCTTTAATCGACTACCAATAAGATTAAGGTAACACAAGTCTAGTCTTCATTCATTAACTACGACACGTTGTTGTTTTGTTAAACACAGCATTTGGGTGTACTGGTAATGGATTGTGTCCAATTTCTACTGTAGGACATACTTTCGTAAATGTTTGTGCCAACGCATTTCGTATTTCATTGTGTCTAGATATAATAATTCCACCTTCTTTGCAAGACAAAAAATGTGTAAGAATCGCAGATTGTCCGCATACACATTAATTAATAGCTGAATAAGGTTCCCATCCATAACGAGTAGCTAAACTATCTCTAAACTCATTATTTGATAATTAAAATTTCTTCGTCATATTAGGCAAAGTGCTCAACCAAAATGAATTTTTTTTTCAGCTGTAAATGGAATCGTTATTTTTTATTATCTTGCATATTCTCAATACAAATCAGACATGAGATTTGGCAGCAATTTACTTGCCATCTGTTGTCTTTATTGTCTTTCACGTAATTTATACTCTCGCAAAATAGTCCAAACTTTAGTTAAATCAGATAACGATCTTGCAAATTAGGATTTGCATAATCCTAATTAGATTTGGCAGCAATTTTCTTGCCATCTATTGTCTTTATTGTTTTTCAAGTAATTTATGCTCTCACAAAATAGTCCAAACTTTAGTTAAATCAGATAACGATCTTGCAAATTAGGATTTGCATAATTTGGATTATGGAAGGCACTGAATTTTGTTTATTAGAGGAATTGATGCAATAGCAAGTGCAGCCATAGCAAGTAGGTCACCCTGAATTAACGTTTCTTGTTAAAGTATCAGGTCATTATCAAATATAATAGTAGGTTTAACTGAATGTATTTTAAAAACCTGTTTTGGACATGTATACCAAATGTTAAATGCATTAACTGCAACATGGTCTTAGTAGTCAAAAGCTTCCTTAATTAATCGATAAGCAAATTAAATACAGCAGACCGTGAAGCACATAGTTAAATCGTGTATGTAATTCTTAACAACCTTCATTTTATTTACTAACATTTCATTTACTGTGATATTTCATTATCCAGACGTCAATAATTTGATAAATTTCCACTTCCAATTTAAATTATCATACTACTTATAACTTATTGTACATTGAATCTGTAGATAAAGCGCCTCCTAAAATATAAATTAAATTGTCCACGATTCTGCGTATGCAAACGAAAATATATTAATAAAAAATATTAAAATATTATTTTTTAATAAAAATATTAAAAAATAATTAATTATTCATAAATTAATTATCATCAATTAATTCTTGACAAAATAATTGATACTTTAAACTGCTTTACATACCAAATATTTATATTATTTTATAATCATAAAATATTTTATCATTACTGATTAGTTGTTCATAATAAATTTAATTAAGTCAATAAATTTAATTGCAAAAACCTATTTTACTTCGATTTTATAAATTAATATCAGCGACCACATATTTAGACTACTTTAGGGAATGACAATTGGACCAGTTGTGAAAGCTTTGAACGTAAGAAAAAAACATGTGGAAGAACCTTCACTTTCTGCAAAATTAAGCTTACGAGTAAGTTCAATTTTAACTCAATTTTTACGATAAAATAAATGCTTACTCGCAAGTAAACTTTTTAAATTTCACAGATCTCCGAAAATAGTACGAAAATGTGAATTGAACAATCGAAAATGCCAAAATCGCAAGTATAAATGTCAATAAACTCAGTAGAGTTTGTAAAAATGCAAGTTCTAGACTGTATTTATAAAGTCTATTTTTTTATTTTTCAAGTTATATCAGAAATGGTTATCAGAATCTTGACAATTTGTCAATTCAAAGATGGATTTTTCATCAAGGGGGGGGTTATTACTGTAGAATTGTGTAATTCATCATGAAAGTAGTTTTATTACAAAAATCTTCGATAGAGATGATGGCAGTAGCTATCGAATCATTGCAAATTTTTAAAATATAACTATTTTCTTCATTCCTACGATGAAATAATTAACAAAATTTTAAGAATAATTTAGAAAGAAAATTTTCATTCTGATTAACATTCCCATATAAATCAGATTTTAATCAGATTTGGTGCCTTGTGAAAATGAGGCTTCAAAACAGCACAAATCATATCAGCTAACTGAGTAAGGGTTAGTAATAGGATTACTAACCTATTACTTATTCCTAAGTAATAGGATTATTGATAGCAGCTATGACGTAGTACTTGGTGACTTTAACGACAGAACTGGTCGTTGGATTAATCAAACACACCGCAGAGCCAAGAACGGTTATCTTATTCACAAACCTCTGTCCCCCACCTTTCATTGCACATCAACAAATCAAATCAGCTAACTGAGTCTACGTATTTAATGTAATTATAAAATAAACAAAACATAATAATGCTAAATCAAAATTTAAGAATTAAATAATAGAATTAATAATTGTTTTATAATTTTTTATAATTTAAATCAAGTTAAAATTGAAAATTGAAATTTTAAATAAAAGTCGATTTTTATGAATTAACTAATAAATAACAGATGATGTATCAGAATAAGGATTAGAGGTCATCAGGAGGAACTGCTATGTTATTAGGTTTCGGCCTTTATTCATCGATCCAACATAGCAGCGGGGATAAATACGCGCTAATGACCTATTTCCTCTGATGAAATTTGATTATCTGGTGAAATTATACAAATTACTTAAATTATTTAAAATTTTATAACTTATATCAAGTTAAAATAAAAAATTGAAATTTAAAATAAAAGTCAAGAGAAACAGTCAGGAGAAACTGCTATGCTATCAGGTTTCGGCCTTTATTCCTCGATCCAACATAGCAGCGGGAACAAATACGCGCTAATAACCTATTTCCTCTGATGAATTTTGATTATCTGGTATTATATATTATATGTATTATCAATCCATAATTTTTTTCCATCTATAAAATTTTCCGCTAATGATTTTAAATTTATTTTTAATATTATTGTGTTGATTTATATATTTTACTATTTTCTGCTTGATGTTATTTTTATAGTAACCTAGTTTAAAATATGTATCTATTAAATTATTTAAATGATTTTGAAGAAAGACAATATCATTACATATTGTTGCAATTCTTAAAATTTCATTATTTAATGTATTATATTTTATATTTATGGTATGCATGAATGCTCATGCAATAATGTGTTTACAGTAAATTTAAATATGCCTTTTTATGGTATAAATTTTATATTATATGGTATTCATTCTAACTGATGTTTTTATCTCATTTTTATCATCAATATTAGTTTTATTAAGAATAAGGTTACGTGAATAAATTTGTTAACATATTGGATTAAAATTATTAGAGTTAAATACACGTATATCACTAATGTATCGAAACATAGATTTAATATCTTTATATAATTTAGATTAATTTTTTAAACAGTTATTATATACCATCACACATTCTAGATATATTATTGAATATATCAACTCCGGATATTTATTATAGACTGAGTCTACAGTCTATAATAAATAATTATAAATAATTGTTATAAGATTTTATATAACTTATATCAAGTATAAGTTATATAAATAAATAAAAATATTTATACGATATATAAATAAAAATAAAGATAATAAATAATTATGAAATATTTTATAGAAATTCTATTTATATCAGATATCAAATTCTATTTATATTTCGCGATAGCATCATTATCATCAAATCAGCTAACTGAGTTTTCTTCGACTGCTCTGAGGTATGTTACTCCAATTTTAGATCAATTAAATTATATCTTGAGATATTTGCCCTTACACATATTATCAGCCGTAGTTGTGAAAGACAGTTCGTCTTGATAAGATAATCCGTATTACTGGTTGTAATCTTCTGTCTCCTCATTATATTTCGAGATATTCAGATTTTTATTGTAGGTAGTGAGTCTAATAAATCCTAATAAATCCTAATAAATCTCTGAATCCTAATAAATCAAAAATAATGTGGATCCTTCCTCGACGCTTCGGCGTAGAACCTCCCTCCGTATCATTGAATTCTACAATTCTCCCTATTGTTGACAATCTCGTTTTCCTAGGCTTCCATTTTGACAACAGACTTTCACTTAAACCTTTCGTTAGAGATAAATCAAATCAGCTAACTGAGTCTATGTATTTAATATAATTATAAAATAAACAAAACATAATAATGCTAAATCAAAATTTAATAATCAAATAGTCAAATAATAATTAAACAATAATATATGATAAATAATTGTGTTAAATTACAAAATTACAAGAATCTTTAATACTTTCTACATCCATATTTTCGTCCCCCATAGATGCAACAAGCCCTTTAATATTTGCATTACGGTTATGAAATCCCATTGTCTGCATTTGTTCAAGTTCGGATGCATAAAGTTGTTCTGGAGTTTGGTTTTAATCAATTATAATTGATTTATATGGACTTAATTATGCTCAATACTTATGGTTTATTAGCAAATTTGTATATTTTTAAGCTTTCTATTTAAAAATTAAATATGTGATCTTGATAAAATATTTTATCAAGTATTTAATTTTTAAAATAATTTTTTAAAAAAGTTACTTAATTTTTAAACATATTAATATCTTATTTTTATGGTAATAAATATAAATAACAGTTTGTGTACATTTTTATTGTTTAAGATTATCGACAAAGTGATGCTTTTTATTGGTGAAATGAATAATTCTGGAATTGGATTTAACAGAATAATGCTTGAAAAGTGAGGAATTGTGCGTTTATACAATATTTATACATTATTACATAACGGAATTCAATTTATCCATTTCAAGTATTTCATTCTGAACATGAATATTTCATCAATTGAAACTAAACGTGAAAGTTTTTTATTATTAAAATCTAATTTCATTATTAGAAAGCCCCAATTTCATTATTATAGAGTCCTAATTTCATTGTTGTCGTGTATCTGTATTTGTTACGCGTTATGATAGCAAAATAAACAAATTCCTTCAGCAATTTAATAATAAATATTTTATCATAACTTTCTGAACGGTGAGGTATTTTGTTTTGTTTAAATAATGTTCTTAATTTTAGCAATTTTAATATTTCGATCTTATTTTACTCGAAGAAAGTAACATCGCATTCATAGTCCAATTATTTATTAAATTTCATATATAAGAAAGTGTACTCTAATGAATATAAGATTTATATTAAAAACAATATTGCGTAAGTGATATTGAATTATATTTTAAGATATATTATTTGTTGAATTATATTTTAAGAGTAAATATATTCTCATACTGATCAATTAAAATGAAGACACATGTTTTAACTTCAAATTATTACCAAAACAGATATCTTTCAGCATAGATATGAGTTTCAGCATTATTGGCTCTACGAAAATATAAATATAAATATAATTACTTGGAAATTTTGAAATAATAATGTTATTCACCACTTCGGCAATTCCTGATAAGGTACATATTTGTACAAATTTAAATCCTCTGTAAAAAAGAAAAAAATAGTTGAAAAAAAAATTGCATGTTCTTTTTTAAACATTAAAAAAGAAGATGCAACTCGTTCCACATACAGCATAAGGCTACTTTGGTGTCGCCCAAAAATTTCGTTAAAGCATCAGTAATACATGTTGATTTTTCTATATTTTCGTCTAAATTGCTCTTTACTTCAATTCCGAGATAATACAATTTCTATTTTATTTTAAAAATAAAGATTATAATTATGTTTTTAATTCAACATGACAATTTACCGTTTTTTAATCTTTTTTACAATTACTTTTAATTTTGTTTACAACATTGACGTTTTCATTTTCAGAATGAGGCGTTTTGACAGAAAATATCTTCGATCACATCTTTCACGAGAGCCTGCCGACAGTAGCCTTGATTATCTATTGTTAGCGTATATTGCAAAACATTTCGAAGAACAGGTCAACAATAAGCAAAATCAAAGTATACAAGACCAAGTTATAAACAAGCAACAATCCAATCGACACTTAACTAAATCAGATGTTTTATCAGATGAAAAATCTATTCAGGTTTCTGGAGCATCTGCATATTTTCAAGGTGTTTTGGAAGAAGCATTTCGAGAATCAAACGAGGTGAAATTCCATTTATGTTTGTATTTGCTTAATATAGAGTTCACATATGTGACAAATAAAGGTCGTCGTTCACTCGCAATCGTCGGTTGATGAGTGAATTCTACTAACAAGGATTTAAGCATAATAGCTAAAATAACACATTTGGAATGTATATTTTGAATCAAATCAGTCCCAAATATAATCACGGATCAATTTTTACTGACGCGTTTGAAATTTCTGCTTAATTTCCTATGAGATAAAAATACATTTTCTGCTTGTACAAATGTTCATAATAAAATATAGAATTGCAAATACGTTTTTTATATTTGATGATATCTGCATCCATAAGTTCTCTATTATTTCATCCGTCGAACAGCCGTTGACATGTATATTAGCAATAAGTTAGGACTTAACTGCATGAATGTTTGATTTATTCTTCATTTGCAATCAATGTATCATACCAGTGTGTAAATCAATTATAGATCCATTATAATGGGTAATTATAATTACATATTATAATGGGTAATATAAATCTTACATCTTACATCTAACAGTAAGATCAATTATACAAAATGTTTGAACCAAAATTAAAACAACTTTACAATTTGTTGAATATTACAATTGAGGCATTTTAAATGATATCATTAAGTAAATAAGTAAATGGGTTTGTTGTATGTTGAGATCATGGTCATGTAAGCGTGATCTTGGAGCGTGACCTTCTGTTTTCGTGCTCTGGCACGAAAATGTAAACGTGTGCTGGAATGCCACGTAAAAATAAAACTTTTTTAAATAAATTTTGATAAAATTTATTAATTTATTTCAAAATTTACAAAATGTTTGAACAATTTGCGTATTTTAGATGGACCAATTATCTCCAGCACGTATATCAGTAGCGGTACCATATTGTAGGCGAATGAGCTCTGTACGACAGATGAAATTACTGAACGACCAATTAAATCTAGAAGCCGGTTAGTAAATATATTTTACATTATAATTTTGGAAATAATAAAATATACGAAAATGATTTTTAAAAAGTCAAATGATTTAAATGAATTAAATGATTTTTAAAAAATCATTTAAAATTTAGAAAATAAAACGTCTTTGATGTTACGTTATCTGTTTTATACCAGGAATTTATGGGCTAATTCTTTCCCTGTATTTGAGGCATTTTGCACGTTATCCGTATTATACCAGATATGATGGTTAGATTATTTCCAGATAGTTAATAAATCTTTGAGGCCTCTTGGTTTGAGGCCTCACCTTTTCGTTTGCTCATTGATCTAGATTTTGTTTGATGGATATAAATATTTGTGCCATGTCGAATCTTCATTAAAATGCACTTCGATAAAGATATTAATAGTCGATTGCAACTATATCCGATATATTCGAATGCTGGTAGATACGAAGTCAATTAAACAAAGTGCCTGAAATGGTTAAAATTAACAACGATTGGAAACGGGAATGTAGTCAGCTAACGGTCTATAAACTACCAAAAAATATTACTTGAGAATAAATACTAAATCCACAATCTTCTTCCATTTCATATATATATATATATTATAGGAACGAAGAAGATGAAAATACCCTTTATTTGATTTAAACTCTATATTTCGATAGCTCCTGCTATCATCATCAGGATTACAAAAAAAAATGTTTCACAATTTTCCCCCGTGTTTCCAACATTTATACAAATGTATAAAAAAATGATTAAATGATTAAATGATATTTGATCATTTGAATTTTGATCATCACATAATTTCTCTATCATTTTAATATAGAGAGATAATCAATAGATTATTTAAAATTATACATGAAATATATTTTTAAATTTTTATATTAGTTTGGTTATTATTTTAAACTTGAAGTTTTATTAAATAAGTTTAAATTAAATTAAAATAATTTCATTTTATTAAAATAATAATATAATTATAAATATAAATATAATATAATTTATAATATATAAATATATATTATAATATTTAAAAAATATAAATATATTTAAATATAAATTTTTAAAATTGACACTTCAGTTACAGCTTTACTTTAAGTTTGTTTATTAAGTTTAACTTTATTTTCTTCTTTTATTAATACAAAGATTAATTAAACAATATTTTAATAATTATTTAATTATTTTAGCATTATTTTCACTTTACTTTTGTATTTTAATTATCTCTGCGAGTATTAACAAATGAAGTTTAACTGCTACATTTATCTACATTTATTAACAAATACAAAAAACAAATGTTACATTAAAAAGCTTTTCTCACGTTCAGACGTTTCCTATTGACCATAATGAAAAGAAAAAAACAGGTCGAGTGAAGCTTATATCGCTTTGGCGTTGCTCAAAGTACGATGAAGATACGCTGTAAGCATATAACAATCACTGTGTGTACGAATCTGCTTGTCCAGCTCATATTATTCGCAACCCGCTTTATCACCTGTTTCTTTTGTCGTTCCATCCACAAAATGTCTCCACTACAGCGGCTGAAAACATGTTTCCCGCTGATTCAAACCTGTACCTATATTTCCTGCCCTAGACATTTTTAGAGTACGAATGGAAGCTACAACGGCCACATCGATAGTTATTTTCGTGTAAGAGAATCCCAAGCCATATTCGGGGTAGGATACAGAACTGTGGGGACGTTAGTTCCATTCCGGATGCCGCATTTGGCACCTCGCAAAGCCAAGCCCCAGCTTTTGAACACGGCATTGCTTGTAGTCGGGCACGATCTATATCGTTAGATGATTGTATCATCTGGGTCGAGGCAAGATGGTCGATCAGACGTGGAGTTGATGATTGATCGCCCTCTGTAGACGGTATAAAGTGCAAGTCTACCGCGATTCTTAGGGTTACCAGTGCCTAGGAATAGTTAGGAAATAATAAAGAGTTTAGAGTCTATACCTCTACGACCTGCTTAACGCTATGGATGAATGCACTCTGAGCATGCGCAACAGTGCATCTTATACCGAAGCCACCCAAACGGATGGGAATGTCATTTGTGATTTGGTCGCTTTGTGAAGTTGGCACTTGCATATTTTCTGAATAGTGCTTGATATTTGTCTGTCAAATGACTGGCAAACCTTTTTGTTATCCTTGGATCGACTGTGCGTAGGAAATTCTTTGTCCTGGACGAGTAAGGGCAGCGTCAGAGTGAAATGTATCCGACTTAAGGGTCTGACAGCTTGGCTACTGCATCAATTATCTGGAACAGCGGTGGAAGAACCTCTTTAGTCAGGTGGGTTTCTATGAAGGACTTGTCACTGATAGGATGCCTAGCAAGGCATACTCCAGAGACAGCGCTATTTTTGGAAGATACAATTTATTTTGTATAATGTTTATCAATTTGTTTTGGATAAAATAAATTGTCCGAAAATTCAGAAAATCAATATTTCTGTCTTTTTGTTAGTCTGTTTAAGTAACGTGGAACGTATAAATTATAAATTGTTAATATAAATTATTTACTAAATTATATATTTTATATAAATAATTATACAATTTAGTGAAATTATTTTTTATAATTAATGATTTTTAAATTTTTAGTAATTATCAGGTATAGTTAAACGACAAAAAAATCTTTTTGATATTTCGCTAGTAACTACTAGCATCTTCAGAAAATTAACATAACATTAATTTGATTAAATAAATGTTTATTAATTAAATTTAATTATTAATTAATTTGATAACATTAATTGATTCCGATTAATTACATGAGAATGTATATATTACATTAATTACAAGCGAAAATATTTATTTAAAATATTTAAATATGGAATATATATTAATTTTCTGACTTTTGTATTTTACTGCTATCAATGGTTAATTTTACAAATTCGATAAAAAGTTTAAATAAAAATATAAATTTATTTAGAATAAAAATGTTCGAATTTTAAATATTACATTATTAATTGCAACATTATTTAATTATGTAATATAATTATTACAATTTATTAAACTAGTCAATCACATTCAAATCTTATTCAATCTTATTAATTGTGTTTGCGTGATTAGTTAATTAATCAAGTCTTTAAATTACATTATCTAAATTATTTTCTCTACATTACATTCTTTAAATTACATTCTCTACATTACATTCTCTAAATTACAAATTGATCAAATAATAGCATTAAATTACATTTATATTTTAACAGATGATGAAATTGCTCAAATATTAGATTCAGTCGACACGCTTCCTTCAGATGTAAGTTTAACTTTGTATTGTACATTAAAGTCGTTTATATGGCATTTAATTTTTTAACATTTTCGTACTAAACTTATTATTCATAGAAATTTGAAATAAAGAAATATATTAAAATAAATCTTAAATATGTGATAACATATTAACAGTATTAACTTATATAATTTATTCTTCTTTCTTTTTTCTCTTCTTCTTTTTTCTTTTTGTAAAGAAGAAAGAAGAAAATAACTATAATAATATAATAAAATTAAATATAATAATATATATAATATATTAATATATTATTATATATAATATATTATATTAATATATATTAATAAATATAATATAATATAATATTATATAATTTAGAATATTTTTATATAAACTATACTGTTTATACAAGATCCTTATTTGGTGACAATCTTTATCTGCAGCATTAAGTTAGCAAAGTACTCAACATATGATTTAATATTTCTTATATCTCAACTGCTACGTTAATGGAATTTTCTATTCGACAATAAAGTATTTATATAAAACCTATTATATAATTCATATTATTAATTTATATCATAAAATATACATTTGGATATTTAAAGTTAAATTTTAAAATAGTGATTATCACCCGATAATCATTATTTATTATTTGAATATAAATCGATTATAAAATTAAATAACATTCACTGTCCTCCTCTTAATTGTAATTCTTAAGATAAAATCAAAAAAACAAAAAATAAAATTAAATAAAATTTATTGTCCTCTCCCCTTAATTATAATTTTTAAGACAAAATAAAAATAAAAAAATAAAATATAAAATTAAATAACATTCACTGTCCTTCTCTTAATTATTAATTTAAAAATAAAATTAAATTAAAAAATAATAATAAATTAATAATATGAATTATATAATGGATTTATATAATTTAGATAATCATTCTTTATTATTTGAATATATCACCTGATTTTTTATTTGAATAAATAATAATGGCAGAGATAGATATACGTAAATATCGTATAAAATATTTCAGAATAAATGCGGTTGTTTATTTTAGATGATTTTTACTTTTACTCTAATTAAAATTAATTAATCATTCAAAAACAATTAAAAATATTAAAATAATTAAAAATAATTAAAAATAGCAATCAAAATTTATCAAAATAAATTATTCTGATAAATGTGGAAAATTATCAGTAGAAACATTAATAATTAATAATTATTAATAAAAAAATATTAGTGGAAATAAAATAAAATAAAATTTGTCAAAATAAATTTGTAACAATAAATTTGTAAATAGTTTAGGTTTCTAAACTTTATGATAGCAACATGAAAATAAAAATAACATACAATTTGACTTTGGTGATAAATCGCTTTTATCCAAATGATTTTGTAAAGACCATGGCTATTATTTGTCTTTAATTTCTACATCAATTCAGAGCATTTTGCATAATTATGCAAAATGCTTAATTGTGCCTGATTAAAAGTTTAAACTTTAAACTACAAAATTTATATGCCATCGCTAATTAGCCATTCATTCATTTAAATTCATTTAAATTCATTATAAATGATTATATAAAACAGAGTGATTTTGACAATGAACACTGTCTACTTTGTGATACCCTTTCAATCGTAGAAGTTGTTCAAAAGCAATATTTCTTTAGATTTCATTTTCTAAATATACAATTTTTATTATCTTTTAGATTCGAAAATCATTTTCTCTATCCTTATCAAAACGAAAAAAGAATTTGTCTATATGAAAACGAGAATTTTGTTGAACAGTATTTATAGAAAAGAACACAGAGTATATATTTAGAATATTTTGCTTGAAATATATCTATTTTCTGACTTTTGTATTTTATTTTTGGATCTTACTTTTATATTTGAACCTTTTATGAATGTTCATTTTGCAAATTAGATAAAAAAATTTAAAGTAAAAAGTTAAATTCTTTAATTGTAACAATAATTGTAACATTATTTAATTATTTAATTTAATGTTACAATTTATTAAATTAGTCAATCACATTCAAATCTTATTCATTCGTATTAATGGCGTATGCGTGATTGCCAACTCATTTATATTCTCTTTGAATTAAATGAGTTAAAATAAATTTACGTACGTGGAAAATTTACGTACATTTTATAAGATTTTATTAATTTAATGAGCAAAATGGTAAATTAATATAAATAGTAATACAATAATATCTTCATCATCTCTCCGCTCATGAAACTCTGCACAAAAGCGAGTCGACATTCAAGGTAAGCATTGGATACCAACGAATAACAGAACGCCACTGAATAACCTAAAAATTTCGTATACAATGATTTGTTTCACCGTTAGAAATACTGATTCTCAGATCAGTGTTGGCCTAGTTACGGCTTCGCAGTTCATTGTAAAATATTTGTTGCACATTCTTCGTGTTTATGTAATAAATATGATACTTTCTATATGATACTTTGACTCACCTTTGTTCACAAAGCCAAGTCAAAGTATCAAATAGAATTATCTGATAGAATTTTATTAATTTCAGAAGTGATGACAAAAATTAAAAACAGTGTAAGGTTTGACGTCAAAAGTATAAAAGAAAAGTAAACTCCAAGTAGAAAGGTACTCGAGATATCGTTTCGGGTATGGAACTTTTCTAAAGTTGTCTGTAAAGTAACCTGATGCATTGCTCGAGCATTCGTCTGTAACTCTTGCCATATTTATTATATATAATTTACATTTATAAAACATTTTTACGCCCACACTGCATTCATGTATCTATTCTACTATATACACGTAAAATATTTTTTCATTTGAAATTAAATATTTTTTTGTATTATTCTGTATTTTATATATTAAAAGATGTATTACAAATGATTAAATAACAAATTATATTATGTATATTGCTAGTAATAACGTAAATATTAAATTATAAAATTATAGATCATACAATTCCAGAACTAATCAAAAATATTTAGAAACAAGAAATTAAATAATTAGAAAAATAAAATATGTCTGTATAATTTAGCAGATCATGTATTTGCTGATTTGATTTTGAGATTTAGATAAAGATCTAAACTATAGAAATTGATATATTGACTGTATTTGAGTATTTATTTCAATTTAATATATATCATTTATTATTAATTAATATTATATGATATCTGTTAGTGGAAGAACAAATTTTAGTTTAATGATATAAATGATATCTTGGCAAAAACAAGATACATGGCATTTACTGTTCTAATTCATCATCCTCCCCTACCATCCCTATTTTTTGAAGGGTCCCACAAGGTTCAGTCCTAGGTACCCTGCTTTTCTCTCTTCTGCTTGGCGATCTCTTTCCCTTTATCAAACGGAGAGAGAATCAAACCTTACTCCTTTGAGGAGTAAGGTTTGGTCGAGGTCATCTCCCTCGACCTCTCCTCCGCATTCGACATTGTCGACCACTCCGTCCTCCTTTCTCGCCTTCGTTATGATTACGGCTTTTCTTCCTCCTCCGTAGCATGGTTCGCCTCATATCTATCCGACCGTTCCTTTCGCGTCTGTTCTAATTCATCATCCTCCCCTCCCATCCCTATTTTTTGCGGGGTCCCACAAGGTTCAGTCCTAGGTCCCCTGCTTTTCTCTCTTCTGCTTGGCGATCTCTCTCCGTTTATCAAACCTTACTCCTTTAACGTCATGCAATACGCCGATGACATCCTCATCTATGCTCATGCACCCGCACATCGCATACACGATATCGGCATTTCTGCCTCCAACTGTCTTTCTTCTATCTACAAACGTCTCTCCAATCTCCATCTCGTTCTAAACGCCGAAAAGTCCAAAATAATGTGGATCCTCCCCGTAAACCAAACATATCTCCTCCCACTGTATCTTTTGCCTCATCGATCATCCCTATAGTCCACAATCTCACTTTCTTAGGCTTCCATTTCGATGATCACCTTTCCCTTAAACCCTTCGTCCGTGACAAGGTCCGCTCGTCTAACTTAATTCTCCGTGACATCCGCCGTATCCGCCCCCTTATCGACTTCCGTTCTTGTATGTCTCTTCTTTCATCGCTTCTTTTCCCTAAAATCGATTACTGCCTTAGCCTTTTCGCCAATTCTCCAAAATCCATCATCCTACCCCTACAACGAATAATCAACACCGCCGTTCGAGTGCTCTTTCGTCTCCGTCGCTTCGACCACACATCCACATATCTTGCCCAACTCTCCTGGCCCACCATCCACATCCGCATCAAACTCCGCCTTCTTCTCGTAACTTTTCGTCTCATCGCTGTCGGCTCCCCATGGTTCTCTTCAATGCGTGATTAAAAACACTATTTTACAAAAATAGCACAAGTTATGGAGAAATTGTGTTTTTGCATAAGTAAAAGAAAATAAACATTTTTATTTTAATAAAAATGATAAGATAAATCTAAAATTATGTAGATCCTACCTCGAAGCTTCGGCGTAGAACCTCCTTCCGTATCACTAAATTCTACAATTCTTCCTATCGTTGATAATCTCGTTTTCCTAGGCTTTCATTTCGACAACCGACTTTCACTTAAACCTTTCGTTAGTGATAAAGTACGCTCATCTACCTTGATACTCCGCAATCTCCGTCAAGTTCGTAGATTGATCGATTTCCCTTCTTGTATGACTCATATCTTCTCTTCTTTTCTTAAGACTTGATTACTGTCTTAGTCTATTTTCCAACTTACCTAAATCCACTCTTCTTCCTTTACAATGCATCATCAACGCTGCCGTTCGAGTTTTCCTCCGTCTTCGTCGTTTTGATCATACATCCCACTATCTTGTTTCTCTTGATTGGCCTACCATTTATTGTTGTGTTCAAATTCGTCTTCTTATCATTTCTTTTCGCCTTATAACTTCTCATACCCCTTCATTTCTCAACCTTCCTTTTCTCGACAATTCTCGTACTGTGTATTGTGCTCTGCGTTCCCGTAATTCCTTTATTTTACATGTCCCAATCTACTCTACCTCTTTTGGCTTCCGCTCCTTCGTTGTGGCTGCTCCTCTCTTGTGGAATCAACTGCCTATTCATATCCGCCAATCAACATCTATGTCGTACTTCAAACGCCAAATCCAATTCTTTTTCAACAATTAACTAATTACCTGTGACCTTTGATGTTCTTTTTTGTTTGTTAGTGGTCATGTAAGCGTGCATTTTGCACGCATTTGCCACGTTAAATAAATTATTGTATTATTATTATTTATAAATGTTTTTTGGAGTTAGTTTTATTACGTCATTTAAATATATCCTCATAGAAGTTGACGCTGAAGCAGGTTTTTTAAAGTGACATCATAATGACATCATCATTCACAACGATATGATTGTCTTGAGTTTTCACGTATATTTTTATAAATGATAAATTGAAACTCATTAAAAAACTTAAAACTTCGAGAGAAATTTTACAATATAAGTAATTGCAATATAATTATCGACTATTGAATTATACAGTTCTGACGATCTCAAACAATAGTAGATAATTGCTGATATTGCTATTTAAATGAAATTAGACAGAAAGGAAAACCAGACATTTACAGTTAAAATAGAGCTTACTGGTTATAATTTAGGTTCTGACAACCGCAAACAATAGAAGACAATTGATACTATTGATTAACTACCTTCAACTTTATGAGTTGTCAAAGAAAAAACAAAATCTGTTGACACGTCAAACTACATTCAGTTTCAGTGTTCTATTACTGACTGCAGTGTTCGGACATCTATAGTGCGTGACATTCTTATAACAAAAAATGACTGTGTGGTTTTTGCGCTGCTAAATTACTCCGACAAATACGCAGTCCACAATCATTTGCTTCTGACTTATACTATCCAACTGAAAACATTACCCATTTTAATATTAAACTTACAAAAAGCAAGAACGTTGTAGTATTTGAAGAATAACCTATAGTCTCGGTTGCACACACTGGAGCTTTGGACTGTGACAATAGTGAGGTTACATATGAACGTCGATCAGAATCATCCGTTTTATTTCCTAGAAACACTGCTTCGAATGCTACTAGTCACAATTCGGTTTTGATCATTAATGATGATATCTATCCTTATCCTAAAAACAAAGCTTCTAATTCTACTGGTCATGATTCAGTTTTAATCACTCATTATAATGTCTCTCAAAATGCAATCGGCAACAATAGCGTACGATCTTCAGTGCCACCATATGTTATCATTACACGAGCGAATAAAGCTAGGCAGTTAAATGATGACAGAAGTTGTTATGTAATAATTAGTGGGCTATTAAAACAAGTTGTAGTTCTTGCTTTAGAACTACAACGTTCTAAAGCAAGAACGTCGTAGTATTTGCAGAATATCCTATAATTACTTTATGTTTTAACATAAAGTAAAAATACTTTATGTTAAAATACTTTATGTATTTTAAAATACTCAAAATACTTTATGTTTTAACACAAAATAGAATATAATAGCATCAGCATTTTATTAATAGAAACAGATTGTTTGCATAGTAAAATACTAAAAGCTCTATATTTCCTAAGTGTCGTAATAATATAATGTCCAATAATAAAACAGATATTTCATTGAATATTTTGTAAACGATTAATTGGTTAATTTTGTTTTTTTTGTATTTCTTAATTTTTAATTTAATTTATTTCTTATTTTTTATGATCTTTCTTTCTATATACATATGGGTATATAGAAAGAGATCTCTGACATCCCATATAGCAATGAGATGTCAGGAATTGTGTGCAGTTAAATAAGGATAATTTTGTAAGTAAGTAAGGGTTTTATTAATAACTATATAACTGATAAAAAAACTTAAGAAACAAAAACATGCAAAAGAAAACTTTAAATAGAAGCTGTTTATGACGTGTATTTTGAAATCTTCAACTTATATTCACGGCCTCAGGTCCAGAGGGATCTGAGCCCCTCGGCCACACCAGCGCGCCGCCCTCTGACTGAACCATTCGGGGTCTCTCACACACCTAAGGGTCCAGTCAAGGCGGACTATGGTTGGTAATCTCGAGATGAGGAGCTTGAGAAACCTTAGTCTTTGTTCTGGGGGACGTCCTCGTGAGAAGAAGACTAATCCCGAGATAGCCCAAGTACCCCAGAGGCGCACTTGGGTTATCCCATTCAATGACAGATGCTGGGCCCGTTTCAGAGCCCACCTAGCTTTCTTCAGGATACGTTTAAGTCTATCCAGGTCAGCTTTCGCCGACCAATTCACCGTAACTGTGAACCCCAGATATTTTACTCGACTCGTGAAGATGGGGAGCGGTTGATGCTGCAAAATGGAGGAGAGTGCAGAGAGTGCTAGTCTCTTAAGTTTCTTTTTGGTGGCAGGAACGCCATTAAAGACTACCACCTGTGATTTAGAGGAGTTTAAAATAAGATTGGATGGGGGCAACTGGTCTTTTAATCTTAAAAAGAAACGGCTGATGTCAGAGATTACATCTTTGCACCTGCGTCCAGAGAACAAGGCTGTGGTATCATCAGCATATACCACTAGATGTTGATCACGTTTAAAATTCTTGAATAGAACAATGGATGCAGCAAGATATAAGATAGGAGAAAGTGGGGATCCTTGAGGTACACCCGTAATAGGGTAGAACTGACGCGCATCAGGGTCGTCTTCATAGTAGAACCGCTTGGTGTACAGCAATATCTCCACCCTGTTAACAATTCTCGCAGGCAACCCGAGGGACCTGAGAGAGGAGATAACGAAGGGAATGGAGATCCGGTCAAATGCAGCTGAAAAATCGAGAAAAACAGCCACAGCAAGCTGATGACTATTATCCTGACAAAACTGATGCACTTCACCAATTGCTGAATGGACCGAGCGCCCTTTGACAAATCCATGAAAACTCGGTGGGATCAAATTACGCCTACATAAATGAACGCGGATTCTACGCGCAAGCGCTTTTTCGTAGATGGATATGAGGGCGTTTTGAATCGAGATGGGCCGCAGATCTTTAGGACAAGTGATTAATCTCTTTTTAGGTAAAAAAAACTCGACGGCTGATGTTGATGTCCGCTATGTCAGACGGGGAGGCTAATAGCATTGTGATGGCGACCTCCTTTCTCTGACTGTATGTCAAAAGCTGACAGACACGAGTGGTGAGTGGCGCGTGGGATTTGGAGGTGCCCGGGAGTGGTCCCCAGGAGTTAAGGATATCTATAACAGATAAGTCCCTACTCCTGAAGTCACACCAAGACGGGATTGGTTAAGGAGATTGAGTGGCTCCATAATTATGTAAGGAAAGTGACTCCTCTAAAACTTTGTCAAGGCCTATGCTACCAATCCAAACCAAGGCTCTATCCTTCCAGCAAACAAACTTCTCCTTCTTGAATATCTTCCAGAAGGAAGCCTGAGAAGGGTTAAGGCGAGCAATGCTTGCCCTATCCTTGCTCAGCTGGAGCCTATATCTAGAGCTCCAATATTCATTCGAGAGGATATGTCTGGCGGAAACAGAGAGATTGGGAAGGTCTAACATTTTAGCTAGGACCTTGAGCTTTGTTGGAGTAGGATTGTATATTCGACCTTTATAGGTAGTCGAAAGGATCGCGGTAGCTTGCGATGAGAGGTAGGAATTAAATTCGGTCAAACTCTCAATTCCAATTCTGGGGAAGAGTTGGATAGCTGCCTGAAAGAAGGCCACTCTAATAGGGTCAAAGTGAAACCTTCTTCTAAGCAACGTATCGTCCTCTAGCCTCCAGCGAATTAGGTCATGAGAGGTGGTCTGTTGTTGACGCGACTGCTCGGTGCAAATGGGTTTCAACAACCACATCTTATGTAGCAGTAATATGTCGAGGAGAGAATTTGTTGTAGAGCAATGAAAGGTTGGGGAAGGTGGTTTATGAATAAGATAGCCGATCCTTGCTCTTCGGAGTGCTGCATTAATCCAACGACCAGTTCTGTCGTTGAAGTCACCAAGTAACATGTCATAACCGCTCCCCAATATTTGATCCTGGAGGTCACGGTTCTTGTGAATTTCTCCTGGCCGAATATAGACATTGGCTATGCTTATACGCTTACCGTTCTTACAAAGTGATATAGCTAAACAAGATAGGGCTGGACAAGAGTAGTTTAATAGGAGGGATGATCTTAATGAGCTTTTTACTAGGGTTAAAAGACCTTGAGATGAAGAGGAGTGAGGGGGTTATGTAAGGAGTAAAGTGGGTGTATATGTGCTTAGGGATAAATCGAGTAATATCCTGAAGGAGACGGATAGACCGCGTCTCCTGAAGGACTATAACATCTGCATCTCTACCAGATAGAAGGCTAAGGGCGGAAGCACCTCCCGAATTCCACTGAAGGATATTCAGTGAAAAAGGCCCTTGATTACTTCGCATTGCGTAAGTGTTACCGAAGTGGGACGCCCTCCACCTAGTCGCAACTAGAGGCGGAAAGGTCGCCTTTACCGCTTCCCGTCACGACAAATGGAGTCGCTTGCCCACGGGCGATATCTTCATTTCCCTCGTTAGCCATAGACCAGATCGAATCCTTCCAAGCAAGCTTCAGAGCAGCTATGCTCAGCGCTGACCCGTTTCGTTTCTTAGATTTTGGTGGCTTCTTAATATTGTTAGTCTTCCCAGAAGGAGGAGAACGGAAGGATTCCGCTAATTGACCCACCAATTTTTGGACCAATTTTTCAAGTTGAATCATTGATGCCTGATGCTGCATTTCAATAAGTTTAAGAATTTCCGTATCCGGCATCCTGTCGTCTTTCTTGTTAGACGAGACAGCTTCCACGAAGCTAGTCGGTTTTGCTGTCACACCCCTGTGTCTCTTTTGGTACGCTTTAAAGATTTTACACTTTTTTGACCATGCGGGGTGCTCACCACCGCAGTTTGCGCAAAATGGCTTACTTTCGCACTTCTCAGGATGTATAGCAGTTGTACCACACACGCCGCACTTATGGGGTAGAGAACAGCCAGCAGACCAATGCCCCCACTGATGGCAATTGTTGCAGTGAGGGTACGTTAGTGAGTCGGTTTCGATTATTGAAAATCTCAAATTATACCCCATAAAAGGATTGCATGTCGAAATCGATAGTTGTAGAGCTTCATCAACCGGGGCATTGCAGAACGCCACGGGAATGGGGAAGCCTTTAATCCCTTTTATAAAGCGCACGTTAGAGATTTTGTAATCAGTTTCTAGGGCTGATATATCTTGTTCTGAAATGTATGTGGGCATGTTATTTATCTTTATTGTTGCCAGGATTGGTTTGGAAGCAATTATACCTTGTTCCGAATGCTCTTTTTTAAAGTAGTCGACGTACGACATTGCCAGATCAGGAGTGCAGAATGAGATTTTAATCTCAGATTCATAATATTTAATCGCATTGAACAATATCCTTTTTTTAAATCGATCGGCAAAGCCCCTTATAAAAACATTGAACATGTTCTGCCTTTCCAGAGGCACCAAAAGTCTGATAATCACGAGGTTGGATAATTTTGGTACCGGGGGAGTTCCCCCTCCGAAATATATTCAAGAGAAGCTAAATTACCACTTACCTCGTTTATTGCATTGGCAGGAAAATTAGTTTTCATTGAGTTTCTTGAACGCCCCGACATGCTAAATTTACTCATTTTTTGTGTTATAAATATCAATAGGATAATTTTGTGAAAAATGTGCAGTAAAAACATATTGTCGGACCATCAAAGCTCTTTACTTTCTGCTTATTTTTCTGGTGGAAACAACGAATTGGATAAGGTGAAAAGCACAATTTATTCTTTTAAAGCTAATTCCAGCAATGATGAAGGTAATGTTTTGTGCCATTCTAAAATTAACTCGGAGATGCTTCCCCCAGTGCCGAAGCAATCAAATTCATGTTATAAATGCCATCAAACCGACTGCGAGGCATAATTTATTTCCCACGTTTTTGAGAGCTTTCGCTGGGAAGTGTACAAATAGAGCTATTTTTAACTCAGTAAAGACTATGGAGAATTCATTGAGAATATCCTTCGTTAATGTGTGCATAATGAGGAAATACAACGACTTTTTTGCACAAAATTTGGCACATCTGGGAACGATTACTTTAAAACCCATATTTTGTACGCTGAAAATTGCTAATTTTCCTGCGTTTATTTCGGATGATGACTTAAACCTTCCGAAAAAATCTTTTTGCCTCCACTCGGTGATACAAGTCACGACTAAGTAGGGTGAGCTCCTTCCCGTGGCATTCTGTAACACTGACATAGATACAGGTCTAGTCCTGTCTAAATCGTCCTCCAACCCTTATCTAGTGTTTAACCTACGTTTCTCACTGATAGATGAAGATAATTTAACATTTCCTCATTGCGATAAATGTCACGCCTGGGGACACTGGGGTTCCTCATGTGATAGAAATAGATTCTGCGGTGTTTGTGGCACGAATGCATGTGTTTACATGAATAAAGGTGAGAAATGCCAAGCCCCGTCATGTGTTAATTGCGAGGGGTCATCCCGCTTGGTCTCGTCGTTGCAAACATTTTCGAGATTATAGACAACTCTTTGCCAAGCCATCGATTAACAAACATTTCGCATCAGCTGCTGCTCATCCGCCAGATTGGATGTCTAATTCTGACATATTGCATCTTCTGGACGAATCAAAAAAAGCAATATTATCACAAATGCAAGCGATCATAGCCCTCTGGTCTCGGCCTTTGTGGGGGCGGCCTCTGCGCCTGTTCCTGACGAGCTAACCCCCCCCCACTCTAAGAAAAGAGGGGCATCCACAAGAACAGTCCCACCGCTTAAGGTGGGCAAGATGCTGAAAGATAGAATGACTGTTAGTGCCTCACTGGGAAATGAAGATATTGCCCAGGGGCTTCCGGCTCTGGGTGGAGCTAGTGGCAGGAGGGGCAACCCTCCTGCACCTAGCTCTGTCTAGATTGGCATCCCCCGTCCAACTAATCTGCCACAATGGTGAGTAAACCTTAGCCTTTTTCACTGAATATCCTTCAGTATAATTCGGGAGGTGCTTCTGCCCTTAGCCTTTTATCTAGTAGAGATGCAAATATTATAGTCCTTCAGGAGACGCGGTCTATCCGTATCCCCCAGGACATTACTCGATATATCCCTCAGCATATATACACCCACTTCACTCCGTATATAACCTCTCCTTACTCATCTTCATCTCAAGGTCTTTTAACTTTAGTTAAATGCTTCTTAAGATCTTCCCTCCTTCTTAACTATTCTTGTCCTGCCCTATCTTGTTTAGCTATATCACTTCGTAAGAATGGTAAACGCATCAGCATAGCCAATATTTATATACGGTCAGGAGAAATTCACAAGAACCGTGACCTCCTGGATCGTATATTGGGTGGCGGCTATGACATGTTACTTGGTGACTTCAACGACATAACTTGTCGTTGGATTAATGCAGCAAACCGCAGAGCCAGGAACGACTATCTTATTCACAAACCATCATCCCCCACCTTTCATTTCTCAACAACTAATTCACTCCTCGACATATTACTGCTACATCAGAAGTGGTTGTTGAAACCCTTCTGTACTGAGCAGTCGCGCCAAAAATAGACCACCTCTCATAACCTAATTCGTTGGCGGTTAGAGGAAGATACGTTGTTGAGAAGAAGGTTCCACTTTGATCCCATACGGGTGGCCTTCTTTAGACAGCTATCCAACTCTTCCCCCAAATTGGGAATGAGAGTTTGACTGAATTTAATACCTACCTCTCTTCGCAAGCTATTGAGATACTATCGACTACCTATAAAGGTCGTAGATACAATCTTACTCCAACAAAACTCAAGGTCCTAGCTAAATTGCTAAACCTTTCTAATCTCTCTGCTTCCGTCACACAAGCCCTCTCGAATAAATACTGGAGCACTAGATATAGGTTCCAGCTGGGTAGGGATAAGGCAAGCATTTCTCGCCTTAGTCCTTCTCAGTCTTCCTTCTTGAAGATATTCAAGAAGGAGAAGTTTGTCTGTTGGAAGTATATAGCATTAGGTTGGATTAGTAGAATAGGCCTTGATAAAGTTTTGGAGGAGTCACTATCCTTACACAATTATGGAGCCACTCAATCACCCCAACCAATTCCGCCTTGATGTGACTTCAGGAGTAGGGACTTATCTGTTACAGATATCCTTAACTCCTGGGGGCCACTTCCGTGAACCTCCAGAACCCATGCGCCTCTCTCCACTCGTGTCTGTCAGCTTTTGACAGACAGTCAGGGGACGGAAGTCGCCATAAACATGCTATTAGCCTCCCCGTTCGACATTGCTAACATCAATATTAGCCGTCGAGTATTTTTATCTAAAAAGAAGTCGATTACATGTCCCAAAGATCTGCGGCCTATTTCTATTCAAAACTCCCTCATCTCCATTTACGAAAAAGCGCTTGCGCGTAAAATCCGCGACCACATAAGTAAGCGAAATTTAATCCCACTAGGTTTTCATGGGTACGTAAAAGGTCGCTCGGTCCATTCAGCAATAGGTGAAGTGCAACAGTTTTGTCAAGATAACAGTCATCAGCTTGCTGTGGCTGTCTTTCTTGACTTTTCGGCTGCATTTGACCGCATTTTCATTTCTTTTGTTATCTCTTCTCTCAGGTCCATCGGGTTGTCTGCGAGAATTGTTAACAGGGTGGAAATTTTGCTGTACACCAAGCGATTCTTCTATGAAGACGACCCTGATGCATGTTAGTTCTACCCTATTACAGGTGTGCCTCAAGGCTCCCCACTTTCTGCAATCTTGTATCTTGCTGCCTCCATTGAACTATACAAAAAATTCAAACGCGATCAATATCTTGTGGTATATTCTGATGATACCACAGCCCTGTTCTCTGGACGTAGGTGCAAAGATGTAGTCTCTGACATCAGCCGTTTCTTTACAAGATTAAAAGATCAGCTGCCCATTTCAAACCTTATTTTAAACTTCTCCAAATCGCATGTGGTAGTCTTTCATGTCGCACCTGTAACAAGGAAAAAACTCAAGAGATTAGCACTCTCAGCTCTAACTTCCATCCTGACTAATCAACCACTCCCTACCTTCACAAATCGAGTAAAATACCTGGGGTTCACCATTACGGTGAACTGGTCAGCGAGAACTGACCTGGATATACTTAAACGTATCATGAAGAGAGCTAGATTGGCCATGAAACGGGCCCTACATCTGTCATTGAAAGAGAAAACCCACGTACGCCTCTGGGGTATCTGGGCTATCTCGGGATTGGTCCTCTTTTCAAGAGGACGTCCCCCATAGAAAAGACTAAGGTTCATGAAGCTCCTTGTCTTTAGTTTACCCAGCATAGTCCGCTCCGATTGGATCCTTCGGATGGTGAAAGACCCAGGGTGATTCAGTCGGAGAGTGGCGTGTTGGATTGGTTGGGTGCTCAGATCTTCATGGATTTGAGGCCATAATTCTTGAAGAAGACGGGCTGCAGTTGAAGAATGGCAATCATCTATGAAGAAGATTTGATGAAGATTTTGACTGTAACTGTCTTCTTGTATTTATTCTATTTTTCCTGCATGTTTATTTATTAATAAAATCTTTGTTGTTGCACTTAAATAAAAAATAAAAAACTACGTTTTTTCTGATAATTCTAGCAGTAGTTAGCAAAATATAAAAGTATAATAGGGTTTAATTGAACCTGGGACAAAATTGAAAATTTATTTACGAAACATGAATCAACATCACTTATCTTTATGATGAGTGATGAATCAACATCATCTTATCTTGATGCGATTGCATGCATTATTACATCGGCTGTTAGAATAGGTGAAGCAAAATGCTTTGTCGATGTCCTATTAGCATCGACAACTCTTATCCCGTAGTAGATTTTCCCAATTCCCCAAATATATTATATAATAATATTTATTAATATATTATTAGATTGCAATTTGACGTTTAAATGCTTATAACAAATGCTAAACAAAAAAATAAATCAAATCGAGAAATTTTTAGATTTTATTGCACATTTTCCAGATCGGCTCGAGATCAAGAACTAAATCGTATCTGCTAATACAAACTGATTCCAATTGAAAATAATAAAATGGCTAATGGCAAGCATTTATCTTTTAGGTTTTGTTGTAATTGTTATGAACATGGTTGACAATGCTAAGCTACATGTGTGGAAAGTCTACTGTACCAATAAACTTTTGTAAAAGTTTCAACAGTTAATTTATTAATTTTCTTATTTTGTTGGTATTTTTTAATATTTTTAGTATTTTTTATATCTTTTGATATTTTTTAAGCACGGTGAAGTTAACAGGCAAACGATATTACAACATCTAAAAGAGCTGAATACATATTTGTGTATTTATATTGTTTTGTTCTTTCAAAAATTGACCGTATCGAATGTTTTACTTTTTTAATATTCTAAAATTAAATTGTTCATATTTTTGCAATTCAATAAATTGCAAAAATCAGCATTCACGCCAGTTCGATGTAACAATGAGATATCGGAGTTCAACAACCAGTACAGATACATCATATACAGATAAATTTGATATAAACAGCTTGTAAAGACGACGTCTCTGCAATTTCTATAATAATGTAAATTCAAATTTTATTGACTTTTTTGTGAAGAAGAATATTATGTCGAATAATAAAGCAGATATGTCATTGATTATTTTGTAAAGAAGTTGTAAACAATGAATTTGTTTATTTTTATTTTGTTTAGTGTTTTGCATTTTGATTACAATTTTTATTTTTATTTTTTTATGTTTTTACGTTCGTATTTTTGTTTTGTTCTTTCTACTGACATTTGTGCCTTCAAAATTGCTGAAGCGGTTTGTGCCTCAAGCAGTTTGTGCCACAGCAGTTTTGAAGACATATTCGTGTCTTCAAAACTGCTGTGTTAAACAATTCATGTTTAATTTTTAAGAATTCAATTGTTCATTTTCTTGCAAGTCGCCAAATTGCAAGTCACCAACATTCACGTTAGCAGCTCGATGTAAAAAATGAAATAGCCGTGATGGTGTGAATATAAAATAAACAATTTGATAAACAAATTGTGCGTTTTGTTTATTATGATGCTGGCAGCTAGCGAAATGTAAACATAAATCGCTCTGTTTGATTTTTCATGACATCCTTGCTATCAAGAAAAAACTAAAAAGACTATATCCTCTTGCCTCCATTTTGAAAAATCAATCCATCTAAATCTTTACACCGAGTAAGATACCTGTGGTCTACCATTTCGATTAAATGGTCGTCCGGATCAGACTTGAATATGTTTAAAAGTGTCTAAAAGAGAGGTAGATTGTCCCTGAAACGGGCCCAACGTTTTCATCATTAAGATGGATTGCTTAGATGCGTTTCTGGTGCATTGGGCAATCTCGGGATAAGTCTTCTTCGAAAGAAGACGGCCCCATAGCAAAGACTAAGTTTTATGAAGCTCCTCATGTCTAGAATACCAACCAAAGTACGCATCGATTGGACCCTCAGGTGTGTGATAGACCCTGAGTGGTTCAGTGAGAAGGCGGAGCGTTAGTATATGCTGGTAGAATCTGATCCTACTTCGTTATAATAGAAGACGAACTATAAAGTGGTTGATGTTGAATACTACATTTTCATGATTTTTTTCACTCCTTGTAATTTTTCTTTCTTGTTAGGTGCATTATTTGTTATGTTATTTAATATTATATTTATATATTCACATTATGACCTTAAATATATTCATATTTAAAATATATTAAATATATTAATATATTAAATATATTCATATTTAAGATCATATCTGGCGAATGCGATTGAAAACACAAATTATAAATTAAATTTTCTAACCTTAAAACTAACTTGTGACAACTTATTTAATAACGACATACATGATTAGTTGAAATATTTGAAGAATATTTTATTTTCAATTACATTTTATCATTTTATAGGAAGAGGCGCTTCTCCAATTTAAGCAAATGAGAATTAAATTTTATTTTGATATTTCGACGAAGCTATCTGTTTTTTAAGGAAAGTTGTAATTAGTTTTGGATGTAAAATTTAAAAAAAAAAATCTTGAATTATTAAAATATCTTATTTCTTTGCTGAGAATAGCTTTGTTAAAATCAATTGAAATAAACTAGCAAGTATATCGTCCCTCTACTACAGAATTCCAAGATGACCTCAAAATGTAATAATATTGTTCTTATTAACAGTTAAAAAAATAAATCAAATTGTATTTTTAGAAAAAGAATATAAAAGATAAATGTGTAAAAAAACGCATCAAAATTTTACAGTCGATTTGCATTCAATTGAAACTATCAGGACAAAATAACGACAATGTACACGTGTTTTGAAGTTAACAAAGTAACCAGTCTTTTGATCTTAATCTGGGGTATCCCTCTAACATTACCCCATGATTGGCATCATAAACGTAGACATATTTTTCAGTCAAAATAAAATGGTGATCCCTATGTGTGAATAAACGGCTTATATTGTGTGGAGCACCGAGTATAAGTTGATCAATTGGAAACACAGCTGAATAACCGGTAACCTGACCCCTCAACTCATCAAATTGATAAAGTATGTTACCTTTAAGCAAATATATTTTGCCGCGATGATATATCGCTCCATGTGGATTAAATGGCGCCAGTTCTCCTTCTACGATTCGAGGGTAATCTTTTAACAGCCTTGTGCCTATATATTTCCAAATGTGCCATCCCTTAAAGAAATAAAGATATCCTGACGATTCTGAAAATACGGCAGCCATAATGTTGTTCTCTAACGAAGGAAATAGAGTTTGAATCGGTGTTCGTATTGCCCGTCTAACTTTGAATTTAAATATAAATACGATATTGTATTCGAATATGTATAGCACATTTCCGGCTCCAGTCGCTGCTGCATCCATCATTGATGTACACCAAGGTTTTGATCCTGTAAGCTTACGATCTGAAATTTCCGGGCGAATTCCATATAATGCACGAATCGCATTTTGATCATCAATCGAAATTTCATAATTTGAACTTAATTGTGAATAAAAAGGGAACATGATAGATCCTCGGATTGTAGAATGAGATAATCCGATAGCATGACCTATTTCATGTGCAACGACAAACCTAAGATTAAACTGTCCTAAGTCGTGTTCATATTGGTCTGTAAACAACTCATCTGCATCAATATGTACTCTTCCATCTAGCGGAGCAAATGCATGACCAACCACACCACCAGGCCCGTCAAATTCATACCCGTCCCCATGATCTCTGTATTCGAAGCTTATTTGTATATCAGCTGTTTCTCCTGCGAACGCTCTTCGCATCCGGAATGGTAAATGTGGAGTCCAATCTTTAACCGCTTTAGATATCTGTTCTTCGATTTGATGTTTTGACATTGTTTGCATTATTGAAAATCCTTTAACGTCCCAAACAAGCTCTGACTTATTCCAGTATCTTAGTCTCGAGGATAATCTATCCGATACGCTAATGCTCCTAATGTACTTGCGCCTAATCAATGACGGATTTGATCTACGGTGATCTCTAAAATCATTACCAAATTTAAAATCGGGATTCCCACATCTAGGTTTGTCGATAATGGAACCACCATTATCGTGACTACTGACGTTATGAATAATTTTGAAAAATTTTATCGCTTCATTGCTTATCCGTGCTTTAGGTACTTTTGTATATTCGGGTATGTATCCGTAATTTTTCATCCAATTTATCAATGCAGGATTTCTCTCTACGTTATATCGATCATGGTTGCGACGGGAATGGACAGGTAGACAATGACAAAACAAACAAGATACGTAAAATATTAATTTGGCGAAATCCATTCAGCTAAAGAAAATTATTACATTATACTGTTTTGTTGCTCTTAAACTTCTGCGTTAAAAGCTTTACTAAACCAGGATCGCTTACCTATTGTAGCTAAAATAATATTTTCGTATATCTTAAGATTTGACGTATCATCATATTAAAGATAGATAGGCAAAAGTTGTTATCGATTATAATAATGCAAAAATTGATGTGCATATAGACTCAATAAGATTATACAAGTTTTTATAGCGTATATTAAACATTTCTTCTTTATTACCAGAAAGATAAAGGTTGTGACAAACATAATATCATATGTATACGTCAAGCGTGAAATGTGCATGTTTGCGAATATAAAAACAGCGTCGCTGTCTTTAATAATCTTTAGTCATTCTGATATTTGAAATGTATTTTATAAAATTTACAGTTCCGCTATTATAAATGATTGACTTGATTTGGGCATTGATTTAAAATTTTTAAAATTTATTTCTTACAAACACGCTTTCGACAATTAAGTACACCCTTCGAGTAAGTTCGTGTATAGAATATTCTGCCAACAGTTCGATTAACTTTCAAGGAATTATCCTGATAATTAATCATAAATCAAGTCTCTATGAAAGAGACTTAATTTCTTTCATAGAAACAAACTCCTCTTGGTAGAGGAGTTAGGGTCCGAAACCTGATAGCATAGCAGTTCCTCCTGATGACCTCTAATTCTTATTCTGATACAACGTTTATTATTTATTTGTCAATTCAAAAAAATGACGTTTATTTTAAATTTCAATTTTTTTAACTTGATTTAAATTATAAATAATTTAAAAAACAATTATTAATTTTATTATTTAATTATTAAATTTTGATTTAGCATTATTATGTTTTGTTTATTTTATAATTATATTAAATACGTAGACTCAGTTAGCTGATTTAATCAATTTATTTATTTAGTATTTAAACAAAAGCCAGATATATGTGCACTAAATGCTTTATTGCAATAAATAGTTTGGGTGTTTTAATAAAAATTCTGATCAAGAAATTATTAGGTTTTATTTAAGACATGCTTGTGTGTTACCATCTTTACACTTTTCCAACTAGCATCTGCTATAATTTCGAGTACTAATTCTATGTTATGATATAGCTGTAGTAGTTTATCGATAATTAATTTTAACAGTGTCCTTCTTGGTTACTGAGGCAACTTTTTAAGAAGTTTCATTTTTACCAGAATACCGAAGGCCTCCTCTAATATGCCTATCATCTTCATCAGTAAAGATGGTACGAGAAGAAGGCGGAGTTGTATGCGGATGTGAATGGTAAGCCAGGAGAGTTGGGCAAGATATGTGGATATGTGGTCGAAGCGACGGAGACGTAGGAGCACTCAAACGGCGGAGTTCAAGTGCTCCTACTAGTCAATTAATAAAAATGACGTTTATTTTAAATTTCAATTCTTTTTAAATTATAAAAAATCTTCAAACAATTATTAATTTTATTATTTAATTATTAAATTTTGATTTAGCATTATTATGTCTTGTTTAGTTTATAATTATATTAAATACGTAGACTCAGTTAGCTGATTTGATTGTCTCTATAAAATCAATCTCGAAATTCCAATATTAAGATAATACTCACAAACTCACAATCGCCTTCCATTTTCGATTAGATAGTTTTACTGGAACAAAGAAGAAAATATTTCTTCTTTATTTAAAACATACAATATTTCTATATTGCCTGCTATCATCCACATAACAATAAAATGTTCACAAAATTTCGATTTTTAGCATTTATGCAAAATACGTATTGATGTGCCCCGCATTTCTACTTAAAAAGAAAATACCGAAAAACAAAACATTTACACATCACAAAATTGATCAACACATTTTGAAACAAATATTAAAGAAAAAGAAAAACAAAATAATAAAACAAAATAAGAAAAAAATAGGTGATAGAAACATACGAATTGAAAAATTAAAATAATATAATATTAGAGTAATTAATTATTATTTAATCTAAAACAAAATCTTAGAATAACTAGAAAACATACAAATTGAAAAAATTAAAATAATGTAATACTTAAATCAATTATAAATTAATTTAAGGTTGAAATCAGATTTATTATTAAGCATTAAATTAGGTTCTTTTTTTTAATAAAATAAGCTTCTTGAGAATTCTTTCGCTGAAATTCGCTTTGGTGGATCTGTAATCGTATACGATCATATAAATAAAAGTAAGAGAGAAGAACACCGAATTTTATTTTTTTAATCGTATTCATTTTATGAATCCTATAATAATGTTCTTCTTTCTTACTTTCATTTATCTATATACTTTTAACTGGATTCGGTGTTTGCACCGCCACCTCTAAGAATTTAAAAGCGTTTCTTTTTTTTAAACTTTATTAAAAGTGTTTATTAAACTTTATTTTGCTCACAAAACAAAATATTCTTATAAAGAGAAAAAACTTATATAAATGTCTTCAATTAAAAATTATATTTAAATTTATATTATATATAATTATAATTTAATTATATCATTTAATTATATGTAAATTTAAATGTTTTAATTTACATTTAAAATTAAATGTAAGTTTAATGTTAGTTTACTGCTGACTTTTTATCTATCATTAATCTTATCATAAAACATTCTTAAGTAAACAATTCATATATATATATATATATATATATATATATATATATATATATATATATATATATATATATATATATATATATATATATCAGTATAAAATTGTTTGTAGCCTTCATTTATGTAGTCTTCTTTATCCCATAATACCGCATTTATGTTTCCATCAGCTTTATTTATGACCACATCATGATTTCTCCTCAGAAATTTACAAAATCTGTTTTTAATTGAAATTTTGCTTAATATATTTCAAATCACTTATCTCCATACGTATTTTGAGCTTAACATCGTTTAATTTCATTGCCAAAGTCCTGAAATGCATATAAACTAAGGTTTCTTATTGCTTTCATTATATCATGTCGTATGAATTTCTTGATTTTCTATAATTTAGCCTAACTTTAATACAGACTTTTGCTCTTTTGATAATTGACTATTTAGTAAATTTTTGAAATGATTAATTACTTTATATTTTGCTTACGATTTAGCCTAAAATTTTCGCGTGGGACTGATTCCTAAATTCCTGTCTTCTAAAGGTACATAGCCTTTTGATAATCATGACAATTTTTGGTTTTATTTCTCATCAATTGATTATACAGTTCAACATCACATGCATTCTTGTTTTTGTCTGTGTGAAATGCCTTTTCATAAAATGTTAAAAGGATTCGTTGATGTTGATGTAATGTTCGTCTTAGAATGCTATTCTATTTATTTTGAATTACTTGTTTTTGGATAAATTAAATTGAAGTATACCCACATACTTTTATTTAATTTTAATATTTTTTACAAAATGTCATTCTTTCGACAAAATAACAACATTTTCAAGTGCGCGTGTATTTTAGATTTTTTAAACATTGAAATGACTCCAGAATGTGTACTACAATATGATGAATGTGTAAATGAGTTTGACTGTCTGTAGGGACATTCATTGAAGTACGTAACGTAACTAATATTTACTTTTAACTGAATTCGTTGTCGACACCGATAACTCCAAGAATTTTAAAACTTTTCGTTTATTAAAACTCTATCAATCCAAAATACTCGCAAGAACAAAAGTTATAACAAAGAGAAACATTATATTAAAAAGTTATATGAACGAATTTTTCTAACAGTATTTTACATTATTTTTCATGAAACAGCATTTCACACAGGCCCAAACAAAAATTTAGGAAGAATACATGCCACGTATTATTGAATAAAGGAAGAATGCATACCATGTATTATTGAATTCCGGAAGAATGCATACCACGTATTATTGAATTTCGGAAGAATTTAGCTTAAAAACGTTGCAATACAAAAAACTGCATTATCATATGAGAATTCTCAATTCGTTGCGGTTCTTTGCGGGTGCTACAGAAAGCAACTTCCTGGTGTTTGCACCAATTGCTGCATAATCTACAGAGTTCAATTCTGCTCACGGCGTTGACTTATTTCCATCAATGCTACTTATAAAATCATTTCTATGATTGAGCTTCTCGATGTTTCGCCCACATTTCGAATAGAGAATGAGTTGAAAGTCAATAAGTATGCACAATTATCTGTTCTGCAGTTTAAATTATCACTAATCCTATACTTACTTGGGTTTTAGTGCTCTCGAAATATGTTAATATATAAATAGTTTTATACGACAACTCGTTAATGTCGGACCGGCAAACTATTTGTTTTGCTATATGACAAACAAGGAAACGAAACTGTATTTAATATCTTCCTTGAATTATTTGTCAGAAATTCGCTGAGTTATCTCTTTTGAAATATTTATTAAAGCAGGATACTAATCAAAAACACAATAGCACTTTTTCTTTTTTAACTTTTCTTCTATGAATTTTCTTTCAAAGCTGTTGTTTGAGTTGCTGGTTGTATTTGTTAAAATCTACCTGCTACTGCCTATGTTTGTAACCACATGCCTGTAAATTTATTCTCAACTTAGTCAATTCTGATAACACACCGTTGAGAGCATAACTTTTATAGACACAGAGCTTCATTGTAAATCATGTCTCGCTTTACGTACTCCTAATGATAACTTAATGAATGTAGATAGGAATCCAAAGTGGTGAGCATTTTGCCTTTTGTTATCTTTCTTCACCTCTACATCTATAAAGTGCTATGCTTCGGCACCTGTCTAATTGTGAAAAAGAGTGAACCACTTCCATTGATTCTATGTATGTTAATTCTAACGAGTTATTCCAAATCATGAAGAAATAGTAAAAAACTGCTATTTTATCATGTTTTGGCCCCTATTCGTCGACTAAACATAGCAGCGGGGCCAAATACATACTAATGACCTATTTCCTCTGATGAAATTTGATTATCTAGTATCTTATTCTAATACAAAGTATATTATGTATTATCAATTCATAAATATTTTTCGCTTAAGAGCTTAAATTTATTTTTAATAATATCTTGTTGATTTATATATTTTACTATTTTCTGTTTGATTATATTTTTATAGTAACCTACTTAAAATAAACTAGGAGGGTTGGCGATAGACTTCGTGACAAGCCAGTCGTAAAACAAAACCGTCGTATCAACAGTACGAAATGGTGTCTCAATGAACTTCGCGAATAGGTGACTACGATGGTACGACAGCGTTCTTCGCCCAAACGAACATCAACCATCAATAAGGCCCATTGGCGTGCCGGTGGAATAATAAAATATTCGAATAATAAATCATCGTATAAATAATATACGATGTATTAGAAAAAGGATTAGATGTCAGGAGCTGCTGTTTTATCATGTTTCGACCCCTATTCCTCGACCCAACATAGCAGCGGGGCCAAACACGTGTTAATGACGTATTTCCTCTGATTAAATGTGATTACCAAGTATCTTATTCTAATACAAAGTATATTGTATATAAAAATAAAGAATTAAATTAATATAAATAACTATAAATAATAAACAATTGATATATCAGATTTGATATAATTTATATCAACTAATAATTTTGAAATTATAATTGTGAATAATTAAAATTAATTATGGGTTACAATTATTTTCCAAGATATAATTATTTAAAGATTATCAATAATTACAAAATATTTTTTCGATTAAAAGTTTATACAAAGTTATGTTTTTTGTTTCTATTTTATCTAAACAATAAAATTTGTTGATACAAATTCAAGATATAATTATTTAAAGATTATCAATTAGTTATAAAATTACAATTACTTACCAATTTAATAAATTTATAAATTATTTTATTAATTAAATTAATAATACAATAAACTATTTGTTGATTACAATTATTTTCCGAGATATAATTATTTAAATAATTCTTTTTAATTTATAATTCTTATTAATTATATCTAATTAATTAATTATATTTAATTAATTCAATTATAATTCTTTTACAAAACTAGATTTTTTCGATTGAAAGTTTGTTTTTTGTTTCTATTATATCTAAACGTTTCCTATATATGCATACTTTTGAATAAAAAATGTTAAACATTTTATTTATTTTTACTAATTCAGTGCACAAACAAACGGAATTATTTCCTCTAAGACGAATTTAATAAACTCTATCGTTTTTAATGTTATCTTATGTTTGAGCATAAGATTTAATGGAGATGGTTTGCAAACATAATTAACCAACATTGTGTAAATAATCATTTAATATCTTAAATTGCATCTTACTTATCAGCCAAAACGATTCGTAGTTTTTGTGCTGTTTTCAATTGCATACTTTGTTCTTCCATCCTTACCAGCAAGTCAACCAATAGCTCTGGAAAGATGATCTCCTTTCAAACGTTTCACTAAATAGAAATAATTACAATTGAATTATTACAACTGAATACTTTAATACCATCCGTAATTTCGAAAGATTGAATGAACAAATCATCGAGACGAATTAAAGCAATAGCATCCTTAATATGTAAACAAAATAATAATCAACCTTTATACCCTTTTTATCCATTATAGAACAGTGATTTGTAATAATTGTTTCTAAACTCAACTCACTACGTTCATATGCTGGATTTACATTTAAATCATTAGAATTAACCTCTTTCATTAGTATATCAAAAAATCATAAAATCAAAAAGTCAAAATATAGCTTTGTCTTTATATTGCATATTAAGACAAAGTTATTACTAGTTTTATCAATAGTTGTTTAGTTATCCTTTAATTTAGTAAGTTCTGCATACATATATTTATTAATTTGATCTTTCCTTTTATAATTGTTTGTTATTTTCATTTTATTTTTAATTTTATCAAATATATAATCTTTCCAAATTTTTATCTTAGATATATTCGAGCTTTCACTATTAATTAGTGAAACCATGCCGTTAGCTTTCACTAACGGCATGGTTTACCGAAAATGCAGCAGATATACAACGAGAACACGAAATTCCGCAAGAAAATCGCCGTAGTAGAAAAACTCAAGGAGACGAATATCGACATCCAGACCTCAACTGTAGAATAAAGAATCAGCAGATTCTAATTAACGAGCTCTCAAAAAACTTGACTATTTCAAATGCATCTATTGAACGTGCTCAGAAACAAACCTCTCATATTGTAACAAATGTGTAGATTAACAGTCGGTTCTCCTGCCGACTCCAGAATGGAATCGGCTGGAGATCCCTCCTTGGGCTACTACCTTCTTTGACGATTTCTATACATCAATTTAACAATAATAAATAATAATAAATAATTTAATATTTAATTAAATTATTCAATTAAAATAGAAGATGTTCATCTTCTTTTAATAGAAGATGCCGATAAAGAGTAAAATTACAACAAACGTATTTAATCTGATATTTCGACATTCGCTGCTACTAATTTTGAGTGAATATTATATATTATATAATATTAATATTATATAATATTATATAATATTATATAATATTCAATATTATATATTGAATATTGAATATTTCAGTAATGAAATATTCAATTTAAAAATAAAATTATAGATCTTTTATTTTTTATAGAAATTGAAGTTTTTATATTTACTTTAAATTAAGGTGCACAATAGCTTGATGAACTATAAATAAAATATGTAATATTTCAAAAAATTAATTAATCATTAATCAATTATAATTAATAACACAAAAATAAAAAATACAGCTTGAACACACAAGCAATGATCAATCAAGAAATTTCTTAAAAATTCAGGTTCATCGATATCCTTAGATTTTAAAAATTGATTATATAATCAATTAGCAATTTCTACAATTAAGAATTTATGAAATTCGTCTTAAATAAACGCTGATGTAGACATAACGAGAGTAATTATTTTTTAATTATTTGATATTTGCAGCATACATTTTAGAAGATTGAACTTAATATTATCTGGTATTAAGAATATAATAAATATTAAAATATTAAAATTATAATATTATGAATATTACATAATATTAAAATAATATTATATAATTATAAAAGTTAATTATTAATTTTAATATTACTATCCTTAATATTTACCTGTAATCATAAAACCACGTTTCTTCGCTTAATCAAACAACAAAAAACCTTTACATGTCATTGTTTAACAGTACGCTATAAATTGACATGTCAAAGTAGCCTAGTCTTATTGAAATCCTTCAATATTCGATGTAATATGGGTGTCGAAATCATGTCAATGATAGACAATAATACAATTTTTTACGAGAACTAAATGTATGTTTCGTTCTTTTTATGTGACAAGCTTCAAGTTAATGAGCATACAAAGTTCATTCATTAATTAATAATTAATCACTTATTATTAATAACATAAAAACTTTATAATTCAATATAATAACCCATTATACTCGGTGATATCCATTATACATGGGTTATTTCGCCAATAACGTATGATATTCGACTGTTCGATGTAAAGCTTACGTGTATGCGATGCGCTTCAGTAGAGATTTTGCTTGATCGCCTAAACCACCGATTGTTGATAAGATTACAGGTACGAATTTTCGGTGTTCAACCTTGTAAATTCTTTCGCCATATTTCGATGATATTCGTTGTTCATTGTATTCAAAGGCGGATGCGGACGAACGATACAATACGATTGAGCTAGAGGTGAAAAAATGCTGACATCAAGAAATATCCGCTCGAATCGTGTTCCATTCAAGCCTGAACTAACGACGTCCGATCTCGCCGCATAATCACGTGATGTGGTCGGATTTACGAATGTTAGATTGTCGGATACGGGTGATAGTTGTGGCTCGATTCAACGCAATGACAGGCTGTTGTCAGTTCACTGGCAATTATCTCGAATAGCGTTGTGTTTGATTGTGTGAATGCCTCCTTTTTCGCAGGAAAGAGCGTGTCCAATGTCAATATCGTGGCCGCATGAACAGTAAGTACTTCGCAAGTCGTCTGGCAAAACGCCGTAGCGTGCTGAGATTGCATCTTTGAATTCTTCTGCTCGCAGAATGAATTTTCGTGTTTGAGAGGAAAGGCACTTTACCATGAGCTAGTACCATATCTTGATGCATGTTCTAAGATGTTTTTTGTATTTTCTTTCATTGAAACAGGTGCGACAGATAAACGCGTATTGAAAGCGGCGATACGTTCCGCAGCTATTTCCAATATTGTTTTTTTTGTAGTTTACGTAAGTGTTCTCCGATAAGATTGCTATCAAATGTAGACCAAATTCGAACTGAATCGCTGTTTTCCAGAAGAGCAATAGAAGCAGGATCAAAGATAGCAAGTCCTCCTAGTTTTAGCGGTGAGGTGAGTGCTTCATACCACTTATCAGTTATGGATCTTCCTGCTAATTCGACCAGTATACCGTCTTTTATTGTTGCTGTCAGGACGGTTAACCAAGAATGGTCACATTGGCTCGTTCGCAGTAAATGTGTCCATTTTGATTGTGTTGCTTTTGTCAAACCACAGTAAGCGACTTGGAAGTCAATCTTCGCGATGGATGTTAGGCGGGACATGAGCGATTTCCACTTAAGAGTGTGTGTTTGTATTACGGTTCTTTCGAATTCGAATTCCCCGATAGGTGATCCGAGGACGATTATCCCCTTGGTACTTGTGAGTATGTCCATTGATGGTGATTCAATTGAGCCTTTTGAAGTGTGCGAAAGGAACTGTGATTTTGTTAAATTCATATTATAATCGTATTTTGGGCCGTCGCTTATTAAAATTTTCCAAACTTCTCTTAGTTGTTCGGGTGTGCCAAAGAAGTTGACATCATCAGTGCACCATTTTTGTATGATGGCATGTACAGATTGTTGGATTGACTCGATCAAGGGTAGAGATGCAAGTGAAAATCCGGCCATTGCGAATAGATCGCCTTCTGTGAAGCCCTCTTCTGATCAGATACTGCAACCGCCAAGTGAGAGATTGGATGGAGATTGGTAAATGTTGTGTATGACTTGATGCAGTAAAGGGCAAGTGAATTTTATGTTATGGATATCAGCGCCTCTCTTTATTGAATTAAACGCGTGGGATGCGTCGATAGTTATTAGGCAGCGACAGTTTTTTCATGAAATGCACTGCGCAAGGTGTGTATTGCGTACTCAATTCCGCTTTTTTGGCATGCAGCGAGTTGGCGCTTCCCGCATACATCTTCTATGTCAGTGCGTACGTGTTGTAAAATGGCTTTATTTGTGAACACCAATCGGTGTTCACAAACACCAATTGGTCTTATGCCTCCATCTTTCTTCTCTAGAGCTATTAGGCGGCATGCATTGGAGGCCTCTAGAAATTGCGAGGATAGCTGATCAGTTGCCAAGCGAATTGCAAAGTCAGCTAGCGACCGTGCTAAGTTTCAAGATTGAACGCCGAATTTTGTGAGCATTCGTCTCCATGCGATCGCGTCAATGACCTGAGGGACTAGCGCCTCCTTTTGTGAACTCATAGGCTCTGATGATTGAGTTTTCATCTAATGCGTAGAATCTGCAAGGGTTATGGTCATGAGCGTTTTGGAGCTTTACAGAGAAGAGGATGTCGTTTGGAGGACAGCAGGCAGGCGGGTGAAGGTTTTGAAGTATCTGTTTTACTTGTGTACCTTGTGTGACATCATCTAGTGCAAGCACTGTTGATTTTGTCACATCGTCAAGAAATGCTGAACATGCTGAAATTTTCCCTTGTGTCATTAAGTTGCAATACGTTTTGATCCAGTCATTTGAATTTTTTTTCTGAAGTTGAAACGGATGCTAAGCTGGATATATTCAGCTTCCACGTATATAGAGCTTCATAGTCTTTTTGCTGCCACAAAACTAGTCGTCGTTCGAGTGTTTTTCGTATTAGTGACACTTTCCTTGAAGGAATTCGTTGTGAAATGCATTGGGAAAAAACGACAGCCGTTTTGCGAACTTTAGGGTGTAGGCAGAGTTGATCAGGTGTTGGAGAATAATAGGTGGTGAGTATCTCAATAAATTTGTGACTTGCCGTACATTTTGGCAGATAAAAGTGGTTTGGTATCCATTGTATTACTTTATCGTAAAACTTGTAAATAATGGTTGTGAGATCATGGTTAGAAGATTGCATGACTGTGACTGCTAGAGATTTGACAAGTGGACGCGCTTGAAGTTGTATCACAGGTATTGAAAGGTGACATTACGATATCATTATTACTGTGAGACTGGTTAGGTAGTTGGGTCGATTCAGAATTCGTTCGAAGATCTGAAGCACTGCCAGGGCATGTCTGTTCGTACCATTTGGAGCAGAGCAGTTAAGGCATTCTGTGTTATTTTTTTGACAACCACACCCTTTACATTTCGGCACTATTGCAGTCACAACATTTGGCAATGGATCTTGGCTTTCCACGTGGCATATTGTTTGGCTTGCATGCTATTTTATTGTCTTGTTTTTATGATTCAATTGTGAGTAGTTAGTTATAATCAAGAATATCCTTTAAATGTTATGATTGTAAGTAGTTTTAATCAAGAATTGTTTAACTCAAAAATATAATGACCAAAAAATAATAATAACTAAAATAATTTTTTTAATGGAAAAATTTATTTTAGTAAAACATACAGTCGAGGTTACCCGCAAGTGGGCCCAAAAAAAGATAGTTTAATAATAATTTTTAGGTCTCATTTCAGACACCAGGCGTTTGCTTTTGTTAGCGCTACACCTATACGTTGTCGCAGCGAACATACATTTTTGCCATAGGAGGATGGATCGCTCACTGATGCGAGAGTTGCTAGTCTCTTGATGAAAGCACTTGCCTCCTTTGCTAGTCCGCCTGAGGCGGAAATTACGAACGGAATAAAGGTTCCTTTTTCGATTTCAATAATTCACTCAATGTATTTATTCTTTTTTCTGTTTTCATTGTATTCAAATGATTGTGTAGGACTTCGACTTACGTACGACTGGGCAAATGGGTTAAATATTGTGACATCCAAAAATGTCCGCTCAGTCTGTGAGTGCGTTAGTTCAGTACAAGATAAATCGGCTCTTGATCGGGGATCTCGTGTTGTCGTTTGGTTTGAAAACTCGAATGTATCTGGAACAGTTGAGAGCATCGGTTCTGATTCTACATTCCGTAATACTTTACTGGCTTCGTCAATCAAGATATCTCTGATTATATTATGTCGTACTATGGTCCGTCCTTTCCATTTGCACGACAGTAAGTGAGCTGTCGATTTAACTTCTCTGCATACGCATGATGTTGATGTACAGCGCAAGTCCCATCCATATCTACATGCCATTCCCGCTTGTATTTCAAAATTATTTAAATAAAATCGTCTGTCATCGCTTACTCGAGCAGAGAGCCAAGAGGAAGACCCTTTAATAGAGGCGTGCTCTACAGCGGTTTTCGATTTTTGATCTAATTCTGACATTATGTTGGTTAATTCACCCTGTTCTAAGTCAGATTTTTCTGTTGTTATCATTCGAGCCATTTTTCTTTGCTTTTCGTAAAGAGTTGATCCTCTTATATTCATGTCCAGAAGGTTGCACATTTTGGCTGATCTTGACCATTCCATTTTAGCTATTTTTTGAGGATTTATTATTCCTAGGCCTCCGTTAGCTACTTTAAGGCACAAGACATTAAACCATGTGTGATCAATATCCTCTTTGCCTAGAATTTGAGGCAGTAGTTCGTGCTGAATAATCGTAACCAGCTTTTCGAACCATTCGGTTTGACATTCGCATGTTCTTAGAATAATGCTCCATTTATGTTGTAGTCCGAATATGAATGCAGAATATGCTAGATGCCTCTCACTCTGTGCTACTGATATAAGCCGAACTAATAAGGAGAGCCATAATTCGCTTCAAAGTTTAGAAAACCAATTGGACAGCCAAGCAATTCTAACCCATGTTTTTCATTCTAAAATAATAATAAAAATTGCAGTTCATTATATAATGACCTAAATTCTTCCTTTTTTTTAAATAAAAAATATTTATTGTAAATCAAATAAACACAAGACTTTCAAAGTCCCCTAATGGGCAACAGTAGAACAATACCTAACGGGTCACAATTGAAATAAAAAATAATATATCAAATTTGAACATCCTGGCACGACAGTGTATCTTGAATTTTAAGATCATCTATCGTATCACCAATAAAATTTTCCATTGCAATTCCTGCAAACCTTCCAGTTCTCGACCTCGCATTTCGCAATGCGACTGAAGCCGACCTAGCCATTAGAAAACCAATGTCAACTCTAAGGTCTTCAATGCAACGATTGTAGGGTCGTTTAGATTTTTCAGCTTCCAATTTCGCCATCCGCTTCAGAACTAGCTGAGCCTCATTACCCATAGCACCGTTACACGCTATTACGAACGGGTAAAAATTTGCGTCTTCAAACTTGGCAACACGTTCGCTATACTTGGCCATTTTCCTTTGTGTGTGGTAATTGAAGTGGTTATCCGGAATAATGTATGAATAATACATTATTAATGTATTATTAATGTATTAATTATTAATTAATACATTTAAGGAAATGTGTGTACTAAAACTTGTACGTTTAAAAGAAAACTGCGTATAATACTATTGAATGGATAAATCAACCTAATTTTCATGCAACTTTAGTATAAGATTAAAAGACATATTTAAACTAAAAGACATATCTGATGGATTTTATTTAAATTCGTTTTGCTAGGTTATTTGTATTAGATTAATTAGTTAATTAATTGAATAAATTGCACATTTTATTTCTCATTATGCTCTTTTAATTAGCATCGGCTAATGAATTGTGATTCTCTTTTAAAATCTTAATTTAGAATAGAATCAAAATCATTTATTATAGAAATAGTGAGAAATCCTTTGTTTTTTATTAAAAAATGAAAAGTTAGGAATAAATAAAAATACACCTTAAACTATTAAACTAACAAGCTAATATCTACATATAACGTAAATAATATATATACGTAAAGATATAAAAACAATATTTAATGATAATATAATTTTTATAATATAATAAATAACTATAATTGTAATCATTAATATATAATTAATGATAATTAACATTTATATTTGGAACAGAATATTTAAAATTATTTTGAAATATTTCCAAAATATTTTTCTTCCTATTTTGTGATACAAAATAGGGACAGCTTTGTACATTTCTACTCGTTATTTAAATAATTTGCTCTCATCCATTTTCTGTTCAAAATACTGAAAAAATAAAGCAGCAATCATTTATTTTCTGTTTACTTTTAAGCTGTTTCAAACCCAGACGACACACTATATTAAGAATGTATCATGAATAAAATACATCATATTATCAATATATTTTAGATTATACATATATAATTATATATACATTATACATCATATATTATACATATGTGCCTAAGTTATCAAACTTTCCGAGAGTCATAATAAACGACACCGAAATAAAAAAAATTACAAATGACTTAATGTCTCGCCTATTTCTATTCTGAATGAAGTAATCGAAAAGACACAAACAACATAAGCTGACTCTATGCTGTTTCAACTTTTGAGTATCATCAGTAGGGGACTGCTGCACAACTGGATTGAAGTGCAGCACCCTAGACAGCTCAATAAGTCTCTCTAGTACAATCCATGTACTAGCAATAAACACTGGTGAGAGTATTCATCGATAATAGTGCTTTTAAATCCTACTTGTTAGGTTTGGGTGAGGGAATTATTAGTGATGAATACCTGGTTTCATATTCAGAAATAGATGTCAAAAGTTGAAAGTAATGAACAAAACGAAACATTTTTCTTATGGATTCGGATCAAAAATGAAATAAAGATGCACTAACTCGTTCCGAAACGGAATAAAATGGAGTGTATTTAAAGTGAGGGATGAACAGCGATAATTAAAAATATAAAATTAATCATAATTGATGATGTATGTGAATGATTCGACAGAGATATACCGTGAATCGGAGAGTTCTCTTTTTCATTGACAAATTTAAATATTATTCCCAAGAAAAACTTTTTTCATACAGCACAACATCTTTTACTGTATTGCAAAAGCGAACTTAACCAATGTTAAATATTGGATTATTATAAATCAATTTCGAAAATTTATATTTTTAAATTTATAGTTATCAATATTTTTTAATTCATATTTTGTGTATTTGTGGCTAACTTCGAAATCAAAATCTATTAATATCATGAATATATAAATGACATAAAGCGGAAGTCGGTAATAATCGCATAATACCAGATTAAGTTATATGTCCTTAAGTAGATATATACTCACTAACATTTCACTATGTATTGTGAAAGCGGGCTTGCATTTAAGACAATTGTCCATATAATAAAATTTTACAACACATTTTTTAACTGCAAACATCAATTTTTTCTAGATCTGTAATGCGAGTTGTACAGGTATGAATATTTCAAATGTAATCCATATTCGATGAAATAGCCAGTAGATGCCGAAAATTTTGATATTCATAAAATCTTTTCGTTGAACTTTAAAATTAATAATATTGATGTTCAGAAAAATTACATGTAAACGATTGCTTATCATTTCAAGTAATAAATCTTAATAACTGGCTTTAATTTCAACAAATAATTAGATTACACAATTACCTTCAGATCAGTTGTATCACCAACATCGGATTTTATTATTTTTGGTACCATCATCTTTTGATTTTCATGCCATTCTTTTAAAATATTGCATATTATTTTATGAAAAGATATCCAGCTCAAACTTTGATGCGCTGAGCAACTGAAAAACAAATTTTAACTATAAAAAATATCAAAATTTGTGGCTAACTTCAAAATCTAATAATATCATTAATATAAACATTTACATAAAGCGGAAGTCGGTAATAATCGCATAATACCAGATTACACCAGATAATGTTATATGGAATTAACACGAGTGAGAGTATTAATTACGAATAATTCACTCGCCCAAACCTAACAAGTAGGATTTAAAGGCACTCTTATCGAGGCCATACACCAAGCTCCTTAGTTATTCGTGAGGAATACTCTCACCTGTGTTAATTCTTAATACATGGATTCTACTATAAAGACTTATTGAGCTGTATAGGGGTGCTACACTTCAATCCAGTTATGCAGCAGCCTCTACTGATGAGACTCAAAAGTCGAAATAGCATATAATTAATTTATGTTGTTTGTGTCTTCCCGATTCCTTTAATCAGAACATTGTAAGAATGTTCTGAATGACAGCGCCGCATTCATTGTAAGAATGAAACCCTGACAGCGCCGCATGCATTCAAAGCAAGGAACACAATTCACGTATTTATTTGATTAAAAATTCGTCATTGACGATGTTTTTTTGTTCATTTTGCGACTTTTTAGTTTAGATGCATTTGAATTAAGAAAAATGGCATCATATTTAAAAAATATAATTATTAAAATAGAAAGTATACTTATATTAATTTAATTATAAAATACTATATAAGCGAAACATTTGCAAAACAGCTTTTTCTAAATTCACTTTATATCAACATATCAAATAAATTATAATTTGAAATGACGAAAAATTAAAATTTTATCCACTTATTTTTACTGTTTGAGGAGAAACTGATTACTTTAAAATACGAACTGTTTAACTTTCAAAGAATTCAATAACTTGGTGAATATTGACTATGAGAATATGAATTCTTAAACTTTTTTTTATTAAATTACTTAGAATTTAAACAGTGTATTTATACAAACAAAAATCTTCTCAGTATTACACAGGAAATAATCTCTCTCTGTATTAGGGAGATAAGTTAATGTTTAAAGTATGGAGTAACGTTTAAAGAAAGAAATAATTTAAAGAAAACTCAGCCAATGAAATTTCATCCTTTATCCATTACTGTGTGTTTCAAATATAAAGCGTTGCAGTGCTATAATTCCCATTGTTATATCATTGCAACTGTGTGAGAAGTTAGGAGAAATCGCTTAAATTTTAATTGTCTGTAAATTGCAGGCTTGTGATTCGCTGCTTACAGGCGTTTGGCAACTCTATGGAATTAACAATAAAAAAGAAGGAAAAACAGCACGAGATTACAGATTTAATTGAAAAAATTGCTACTCAGCTTTGATATTTTATCAGACAAATTGTAGTTATAATTTGTTCTGAAAATTGAATATGAATGACACAAGACTATCACCGAAATTGTCGAATAATGACCAAGTTTGTCAGCATAATCTGACAATTTTAGCCAGGGAAAGACTAGGAATTCGAAAACATGAAATATACCAAAATAACTTGCAACCAAATGTTAACGTTTCTTCAAATTCGGCAGCCATATATCTTGGTAGTGCTCACCAGCAGAACATAGCGCCGAGTTACAACACGAGCGGATTTTGTGATCCTTATGTGACATTTTCCCCAGGCAGTCATCAATGTATACATCCATATAATTTTAATAATACTGCGGTAAATCCGATTAGCTTGCAATCGTTTCATCACTCTAATTCGCTGCCCCCAATCCCACTGTACAATAATCAAGGTAAATAGCTTTTTTGTAATCAAATTTCAGACCCTCAATATTTGCTTAACCGAACCTTCATCAGGCCAATTTTATAAATTTTGTCATTTCATTGTTACATTTTATTTGAAATTTTAAGAATGTTATTTTAATAAAACATTTTAAACACTAAATTTTATTGAGAATTCGGTACAAACGTTTTATACTCAACGATTTGTTGAGAATAATAGTTGATAATAATATATATTATTATATTATTATATATAATATATGTTAATATATGTTATTTCCCTTAGTAAACACGAAGTTTTCCTTTTCAAATAAAATAAAAAAAACTGTTTTAATCATTTTCAAAATTATTTGTTTATATTTGAACATTATAGTCTTATTCAACTGCTGCGCAATAAAAAATATCTAAAAAATATACAATCAAATAAGCTAACGGAGTCTACGTATTAAATAAACAAATAAATTAAAAAATAAATAAAAAAAATCAATCAAAATTAAATAATTAGATAATAATTGCTTTTTTATATTATTATTAATAATAATATAAATGCATAACTTATAGTTAATTCAGCTAACTGAGTCTACGTATCTAATATAATTATAAAATAAACACAACATAATAATGCTCAAATCAAAATTTAATAATTAAATAATAAAATAAATAATTGTTATAAGATTTTTTTATAATTTATAAAAAAAATTTATAAATTTTTTAATTTTTATAATAGTTTTATATATTTTGCTATTTTCTGTTTTATTTTATTTTTATAATAACATAATTTAAAATATGTATCTATTAAATTATTTAAATGATTTTGAACAAAGTCAATATCATTATATATTATGGCAATTCTGCAAATTTCATTATTTTATGTATTATATTTAATATAATATGGTGAAATATAATTTGCCACATCGAGGTTAAAAGGTTTAAATAATATTTTGATGTTTAAAATATTTTACAATTTAAAGTTTGATTTTACTTTTATAATAGCATAATTTAAAATATGTATCTATTGAATTATTTAAACGATTTTGGGGAAAGGCAATATCATTACATATTATTGCAATTCTTAAAATTTCACTATTTAATGTATTATATTTTATATTATATGGTATGCATAAGTGTTCATGCAAAAATATGTTTCTTGTAAATTTATTATTTATTATTTTGCTGATTTAAAAATTTTACTATTTTCTGTTTGATTTTATTTTTATAGTAACCTAGCTTAAAATATGTATCTATTAGATTACTTAAATGATTTTGAGCAAAGTCAATATCATTATATACTATGGCAATAGTATATAATGTTAAAAAAATTGAAATTTAAAATAAATGATTTTTTGAAATCCAATATCGTAATATTATTTACATATTGTTGCAATTCTTAAAATTTCATTATTTAATGTATTATATTTTATATTATATGGTATGCATGAATGCTCATGCAAAAATATGTTTCTTGTAAATTTAAATATGTCATCTTTACGATATAAATTAATAGTAGTTTTAGTTAATGTTAATTTAATGTTCATATCTAGATATACACCTTCTTTATCATTAATATTGGTTTTGTTAAGAATAAGGCTTTCTGGATAAATGTGCTCACTAATTGAATAAAAATTATTAGTGTGTAAAACGCATATATCATCAATGTATCGAAACATAATTTTCATGTCTTTTTATAATTTAGATTTATCTAATTCTTCATAAGAATTAGAGGTCATAAGGAGGAACTGCTATGCTATCAGGTTTCGGCCCCTAACTCCTCTACCCAACATAGCAGCGGGGCCAAATACATGCTAATGATGTATTTCCTCAAATAAAACTATCTAGTATCTTATTCTAATACAAAGTTTATTATTTATTATCCATCCATAAAAATTTGCTACTTAAGAGTTTAAATTTATTCTTTATATTATTTTGTTGATTTATATATTTTACTATTTTCTGCTTGATGTTATTTTTATAGTAACCTAGTTTAAAATATGTATCTATCAAATTATTTAAATGATTTTGAAGAAAGCCAATATCATTACATATTGTTGCAATTCTTAAAATTTCATTATTTAATGTATTATATTTTATATTATATGGTATGCATGAATGCTCATGCAAAAATATGTTTCTTGTAAATTTAAATATGTCATCTTTACGATATAAATTAATATTAAGTTTTAGTTAATGTTAATTTAATGTTCATATCAAGATATAAACCTTCTTTATTCATTAATATTGGTTTTATTAAGAATGAGGCTTTCTGGATAATTTTTTTCAAGTTTTAGATTTTGAAGAAAGCCAGTATTGTTACAAATTGTTGCAATTCTTAAAATTTCATTATTTAATGTAATATATTTTATATTATATGGTATACCTGAATGCTAATGCAAAAATATGTTTCTTGTAAATATAAATCTGTCATATTTACGATATAAATTAATAGTAGTTTTAGTTAATGTTAATTTAATGTTCATATCTAGATATATACCGTTCAATCATTAATATTGGCTTTATATAGAATAAGGTTACCTGAATAAATTTATTCATTTATTGGATAATAATTATTGTTGCATACACAAATTGGAACATATATTTAATATCTGGATATATTGAATATATGTATATATGTATATTCATACAGATATCATATCTGTATATATAGTTTTGATTTAGTATTTGTTTGTAAATAATTTTACCCCTTACCCTACTCCGGCTAGGTAAATTAAATTAGTTCAATTTCGTCTTATTTAATCTGCCTCGTTATATATACTGATGGGTGTGTAAACCGTTACCGCGACTCACTCAGGTGTTCGTTATTCATATTATAGTCCATTATATTATATGGTATGCATGAATGCTCATGCAAAAATATGTTTGTAAATTTATGTAATCTTCACGATATAAATTCAAAGTAGTTTTAATTGATGTTAATTTAATGTTCATATCAAGATATACACCTTCTTTATCATCAATATTAGTATTGCTTTAAGAATCAAACTATGTTGATTGATTTGTTCATTTACTGAATAAAAATTATTTGAGTTTAATTTGAACAATTTCGAGTTTTTCTCAGTGGTTTCTATGTTTAAAATCTATAACTTTAACATTTAAATTTAATCCTTTTCTTGACGAGGATCCAAATACACATATTTTCGGTATTAATACTATATGTCGGAATTGTATTATTTTTACTTTTATTGATTTTTTGTTGATTATCGATTTTTTGTTTGACATAATTTCTTTATTTTTGTCATTATAGGTTCATTTACATTGCATTCTATCGGTAATGCGCCTGGTTACTACGGCAAGAAAATTCGAAAACCTAGAACAATATATTCTAACGCTCAACTGCAGATTTTAAATAAAAGATTTCAACGAACGCAATATCTAGCATTACCAGAACGAGCAGAACTTGCTGCATCTCTTGGTCTTACCCAAACACAGGTGATTAAAATAATTTTATATTTAGAACAAACTTTTAAATGTATTTGCAATTGAATTTAATAAACAGAAGTGGCGGTATTTGGTTGTTAAATTGACTAACTCTATTGTAAAACAGAGTTTAATGTCTTTAAAAATATAAAATGTATAAATATATAATTTATATATGGTTGAGGTCATTATTTCAAAGATTTTCCGTAGCTTTAACTGTTTTAGTTTACACTATATTAATTTAAATATTTAACTTTTTAAATAAGTTAATTATTAATATAATTTTATTTTCCTCCTTCTGAATGATATGCCATCAATAGGCATATCATCGATGAGAACGTAATCTTTTACAACTTTACTTTTAATTTTATCTCTTGCTGCTTTTAATTATTAATAATGTCTCGATTAGTAATATTAAATAAATCATAATATTATCATATCAAATATATATTATACCAAATATTATCATATTTGATATCAAATATATCAAATCCAAATCTAAATTTCATTTTTACGGCGAACCATTCCTAAGAGAAAAATTTAATCGCCTTTGAGAGACATTTCAATGGTTTCAACTAGTAGTTGAAACTTTTCCGTTGAATACCACTGATTTCAATTTATTGAAAAGGGTAACTGCACGTTCTGCCGAATCTTACAAATATTTTTCTTTCTGGATCATATGCCATCAATAGGCTATATTCAATGAGAACGTAATCTTTCATAACTTTAATGTTATTTCTTGCTGCTTTTTACGAAGAAAGAAAAACTGATTAATTTTTTAGTAGCTTTTACTGTTGACATTGGGAATGTTAAGCACTTGTGATGTTTCTACTATTTACTTTGCTTTTGCATTTTTGATGATCACGATTAAAAGTAAAAGAAATAATTTAACAATTAATTCAAAATTATATTTATATAATTGGTATAATCGAAAATTTTGGAATGTCGTATTGAAAATGTTTCAGTTCGTCTATGAAAATCCGACTTGATTTAGATTAATCAAATTAATTGATAGATAATTTGATTTAGACAAATTAAATCGATTTATTTTAAATAAATTAATTATTTGGATAATGAATTTCAAAATTCTACTTAAAAATATTTGAATTATTAAATAAAGTTATCTCCAAAATTATCATGTACTTTTACACTCCCAAGGTAAATTGCATGTAGTTTCACGCTTTACTACCACAAGATATTTTTATTGTTTTAAAACATTTCCAAAACATTTTCCAATATAATTTAATCTTGTAATATTAAATCATTAAATATATTAAAAATATTTATCGATTAAAAAGTTTGTTTATTAGGAGATAATATTGTTATCAGTTATTTAATTCAAATATTATCAACTTGAGATATACAAATAGTTTATTTTATACAATGTGTCTCGGTCGAACATTGTGATCCTTTTTAATTTCGCCAAGCTTGAAATAGCTTAGTTTAATTAACTTTAAAATGGTCGCAATGTTTGATTGAAACGTTGTATAAAATAAACTATTTGTATCACTGATATGGATAAAATACTATGACTATTAAACATATTCACTGGCACGCGAAAGTAGTATTAACAAAATTATAATTCAATAATTATAGTGTTAAAATATAATATGCCATACAATACAATAAATAATGATTTTTAGCCAGACGCGGAAGAGCGACGAAAAACAACGCTAGATGCCGTTTCGCCATCACATCACTCGTCAGTGCCAGTTCCCTCCCACTGCTAGATGCAGAGAAGGACTAGCAGACGGCTCTATTAACGAATCAACGAATCATAATTCGTTGATAGAGCCGTCCGCTAGTCCTCCTCTGCATCTAGCAGTGAGGGGGAACTGCCACTGACGAGTCATAGTGATGGCGAAACGGCATCTAGCATTGTTTTTCGTCGCTCTTCCGCGTCGGGCTAAAAAATGACTAACAAAATTCGCGCGGAATGGTAACATTTTAAAATAAATAAATAATGACTATCATAAGGAAACTGCGTTGTTTTAAGGTATGGGCTACTATTACTCGACCCAACATAGCAACGTTGCCAAAAACAATCTCCTGTATTTTACGGCTATAACATAATACTATTCGCTTAGTACCGATTTATTATCGCTAAGCACCGTATATATTTTTGGAATTCGGTTATCCTCAAATTTAATCGGAACTAATTCAGTGCTTTAGACACTAAATTAGTGTCATTTCTGCTTGACGAATCATAAATATTAGGCACTTTCACACTATAGATGGTGCACTGCACACGCATAATGAAATCGGAATAAAAAATTTAAACTCTAGCGATTTAGAAATTAACAATTGACAGAACACTGCCTAAACTGATGGCATTGAAAACATTTGGTGATTATACATCAGATGATACTGAATTGCTATTAAATGAAACTAGGCAGTTGAGAGTGGCAACTTGAACTTATCATTATATTAAATACTAGAGTAAACAACGTCATCGTCGAGTACGATTCATTATACAACTTGTTATCTGATCAAAATCAAAGTGTAAAATTCGATTTTCTTACGACTCAGCTGGAAAGTAATAAAAAATACTGCAAATTTTAGTTTAAAAAACAGCTATTAGATAACATCGAATTCTGTGACACGATTTTGATTAAACGTTCATTAAAAATCATTTCAGTTGAGTTATTTGTTGCAACGATAAGTAAACAAGAGACATTTTTTAAACTTTCAACTTTCATAGTCAATATATAAAAGATAAGTAATAGAAACTTAAAATAGAAACATTTTTACTTAAGTAGTAAAGTCCTGCATGTACGATATGAATGAACTATATGGTAATTGAAACAAGTGCAAGGTGATTTGCACGTCGTTTCACGCTTAACCATTATAAGATATTTTTATAATTTTCGAAAGTCCAAAATTTTCCAATATATTTTAATCTTGTAATATTAAATCATTAAATATATTAAATATTTACCGATTAGGGATTTTACCGATTCAGTTATTTAATTCAAATATTATAAAAACGAGATTTACAAATAGTTTATTTAATGCAACGTTTCGGTTAAGTTAGTTAACTGACCTATGTCAAGCTAGACTTACTTAATAAGGGCCACAGTGTTTAACTATTAAAACATTGTGACATTTGTATCTCTAGTGTAAATAATATACTATGCCAACCAAACATTAATATAATTATAAAATATATAATTATATTTTAATATATAT